>CAXKVI010000049.1:0-307554 GCA_964058755.1 Campiglossa producta | reverse complement strand
ACTCACACCATTATCCATCCGCTATGCGAATATCGTAAAAACGAATAAGGGAGCTTGGTTAGCGGCTGCCCATACATTTGCTCATATACCCACTTGCGCTTAGTCAGAGAAATCTTCAAAGGCTGTCGTTACAAGTCGTGATATCTCAGATCTAGTTTCTCGTTTTCGAGAAAAATCCTAAAACCCAAACTGTTGACCATGACCTCGAATAGCTTTTTTCTTCAAGGTGAACCTAAGTTAGCTACAGAAATTTAGCTCTTTGGGAATTTTTGTTATTTAAGCACTATTTTTATGTATATGGATATGATTACGTGAATATCACTATTATCAGTGCCATGTTTTTTGCAGTATGGTAACATACTTCTTAGCGAAAAGTTATCCTAAAAGCATGCAGATTCTGCGGATTTGAAAGGATTAAATGTGTTGAAAGTGAAAATTAGTGTTCGCGTCTCCAATTTAATACCTAAAAATGTAAGAAATACACTCATTCACCGAAAGTCATGGAGCGCAAGGTAATATTCTTTACACGCATATGGTCTCACTTGGGTGTATGTGGCTTTTTGCTACATTGCGCGTTTTACAAAATAGGGCTATTAACCAGCTGATGTGTCCAAGCTAAAATTGAGCAGCTAAATAGTAATTTGTTCACAAATTGAGCTACACAATGATTTTGATCTATTTCGCTCAATTTGTCGTTGCTGCACTCATAGTGGTGGCAGAATAAGGTGGACTATTGATTGGATAGTACTAATACAATTAAATCAACCCTTACTAAATTAGCATTAAATATCGTTTATGCTTATTTACTATGTATCATATAATAATAACTATATGTAATATAATACCTAATATTCATGTTTCACAAATGCAACTTTATAATTAAACCAATGTTAAGGCAATAAAGCATTTATGCATAAAAATATATGTAGGGCTCTAAGAAAAGACTTTTTCTATTCTCACCCGTATAAAATTAGCATTAAATATAAAGATATTTGCAGCGCTTTTTTACAAATTTTTTACGAAAACTAACACATTTTTTCTGTCTGACGAAAAAAAAACACATTCATTTTTTCTCTGAAGAAAATGTACTAGCTAAAAGAGTTAATTTTCCTACAGAATTTTAGAAGTGTTAGTTTTCGCACGCCGATATGTAATAAAAACAAATCATAAATTAAAAAAAACCTACCCCGCTGACCACGATTCGAGCCAACGACACCACGAACGAAAGCCCAAAGACATAACCACTGGACCAGAGACGATCTACCAATATGTGCAGCAAACAAGTAACAATGAGTGTCAAGTTAGCTAAGCACCCTAATGAAAACGGTGTTAGAGACAAGATATCGAAACCGGACTTGTTTCATATTTTGCCGTTATTTTGCCGTGATTTTGCTGGGAAAGAATTAATTTTGCCGGGCAATTATTTTTGGACTTTTTCATATACGAAGTTTCGCGTCAACTTAGCTAAGCACCCTAATGAAAACGGTGTTCGAGACAAGATATCGAAACCGGACTTGTTTCATATTTTGCCGTTATTTTGCCGTGATTTTGCCGGGAAAGAATTAATTTTGCCGGGTAATTTTTTCCCGGAATTTTGGGGTGCTTTGCTAACTTGATATCAACTTAGCTAAGCACCCTAATGAAAACGGTGTTAGAGACAAGATATCGAAACCGGACTTGTTTCATATTTTGCCGCTATTTTGCCGTGATTTTGCCGGGAAAGAATTAATTTTGCCGGGCAATTATTTTTGGACTTTTTCATATACGAAGTTTCGTGTCAACTTAGCTAAGCACCCTAATGAAAACGGTGTTAGAGACAAGATATCGAAACCGGACTTGTTTCATATTTTGCCGTTATTTTGCCGTGATTTTGCTGGGAAAGAATTAATTTTGTCGGGCAATTATTTTTGGACTTGTTCATATACGCAGTTTCGCGTCAACTTAGCTAAGCACCCTAATGAAAACGGTGTTAGAGACAAGATATCGAAACCGGACTTGTTTCATATTTTGCCGTTATTTTGCCGTAATTTTGCCGGGAAAGAATTAATTTTGTCGGGCAATTATTTTTGGACTTTTTCATATACGAAGTTTCGCGTCATGAAAAAGTCCAAAAATAATTGCCCGGCAAAATTAATTCTTTCCCAGCAAAATCACGGCAAAATATGAAACAAGTCCGTTTTCGATATCTTGTCTCTAACACCGTTTTCATTAGGATGCTTAGCTAAGTTGACACGAAACTTCGTATATGAAAAAGTCCAAAAATAATTGCCCGGCAAAATTAATTCTTTCCCGGCAAAATCACGGCAAAATAACGGCAAAATATGAAACAAGTCCGGTTTCGATATCTTGTCTCTAACACCGTTTTCATTAGGGTGCTTAGCTAAGTTGATATCAAGTTAGCAAAGCACCCCAAAATTCCGGGAAAAAATTACCCGGCAAAATTAATTCTTTCCCGGCAAAATCACGGCAAAATAACGGCAAATTATCCACCTGGTCCCGACTCGATTGCATTAGGGTGCTTAGCTAACTTGACACTCATCAAGTAACATATAACATTTATGTTCGAATGACAAACATTTATGAACATTTTTCGAAGAATAACTACTGCGCATGCGCTAGACCGAAGTTCATTACCAGGGCTGTCGAGCATGACTTTCCGTAGCAAATTGGTAGGGGTTTTTCCAGGCTGGTAAAAAACATTTTGGTACGTTCTGCAAAATAATAGAAAGCGAAAGTGTATCCAAACATTTCACAACTGAATTGAATTTCTGAGTTGTTTAATTAAGAGTAATGATAATTAAGGGACAATTTTAAAAAAATGTTTGGGGATGGTTGGGAACTTTAGGGTTTGTTTATAACTTAAGTTTTAAGTTAAAAATTTAAGTTTTAAAAAAAAATTAAAAAAAAACCAAGTGTAATAAATTAAAGTAAAGCGTACTAAATTAGCATTAAATAAGGAGAAAACAACTGCGTTTTCCTTTTTTGATTGGGCTGAAATTTTTTTGATGGTTGGGCTAGCTTAACCTTAAGCTAGTCCAACCCTGGGTAATTTTAAAAAAACCAAGTGTAATAAATTAAAGTAAAGCGTACTAAATTAGCATTAAATAAGGAGAAAACAACTGCGTGTTCCTTTTTTGATTGGGCTACAAAGGTTGGGCTAGTTTAAGGGAGCTATATATTTCGATAAATTAATCGATAACTAAGTTATCGGTGAAAATGTGGTTGCTCAAAAACCTTAAATTTTCCCTACAATATGGGTATCAAACGAATGGGGATGACCTCAGGATTAATGTGGACCTCGATATATTTCGATAAATTTATCGATAACTGAGTTATCGGTCAAAATGTGGTTGCCCGAAAACCTTAAAATTTCCCTACAATATGGGTATCAAGCGAAAGGGGAAGGCCTCAGGTCTTATTTGGACTTCGATATATTTCGATAAATTTATCGATAACTGAGTTATCGGTCAAAATGTGGTTGCCCGAAAACCTTAAAATTTCCCTACAATACGGGTATCAAACGAAAGGTGAAGGCCCCAAGTCTCTTTTGGACATCGACATATTTCGATAAATTTATCGATAACTGAGTTATCGGTGAAAATGTGGTTGCCCAAAAACCTGAAAAATTCCCTACAATATGGGTATCAAACGAAAGGTGAAGGCCCTAGGTCTCTTTTGGACATCGACATATTTCGATAAATTTATCGATAACTGAGTTATCGGTCAAAATGTGGTTGCCCAAAAACCTTAAATTTTCCCTACAATATGGGTATCAAACGAAAGGTGAAGGCCCCAGGGTCTCTTTTGGACATCGACATATTTCGATAAATTTATCGATAACTGAGTTATCGGTCAAAATGTGGTTGCCCAAAAACCTAAAAAATTCCCTACAATATGGGTATCAAACGAAAGGTGAGGCCCTAGGTCTCTTTTGGACATCGACATATTTCGATATATTTCGATAAATTTATCGATAACTGAGTTATCGGTCAAAATGTGGTTGCCCGAAAACCTTAAAATTTCCCTACAATACGGGTATCAAACGAAAGGTGAAGGCCCCAAGTCTCTTTTGGACATCGACATATTTCGATAAATTTATCGATAACTGAGTTATCGGTGAAAATGTGGTTGCCCAAAAACCTAAAAAATTCCCTACAATATGGGTATCAAACGAAAGGTGAGGCCCTAGGTCTCTTTTGGACATCGACATATTTCGATAAATTTATCGATAACTGAGTTATCGGTCAAAATGTGGTTGCCCAAAAACCTTAAAATTTCCCTACAATATGGGTATCAAACGAAAGGTGAGGCCCTAGGTCTCTTTTGGACATCGACATATTTCGATAAATTTATCGATAACTGAGTTATCGGTCAAAATATGATTGCCCGAAAACCTAAAAAATTCCCTACAATATGGGTATCAAACGAAAGGTGAAGGCCCCAGGTTTCGATAACTGAGTTATTGGTCAAAATGTGGTTGCCCAAAAACCTAAAAAATTCCCTACAATATGGGTATCAAACGAAAGGTGAAGGCCCCAGGTCTCTTTTGGACATCGACATATTTCGATAAATTTATCGATAACTGTGTTATCGGTCAAAATATGATTGCCCGAAAACCTAAAAAATTCCCTACAATATGGGTATCAAACGAAAGGGGAAGACCGCAGGTTTCTTTGGACTTCGATATTTTTGGATAAATTATCGATAACTAAGTTATCGGTCAAAATGTGGTTGCCCGAAAACCTTAAAATTTCCCTACAATATGGGTATCAAACGAAAGGGGAAGGCCCCAGGTTTCATTTGGACTTCGATATATTGCGATAAATTTAACGATAACTGAGTTATCGGTCAAAATGTGGTTGCCCGAAAACCTTAAAATTTCCCGACAATATGGGTATCAAACGAAAGGGGAAGTCCCCAGGTTTCATTTGGACTTGATATATTTCGATAAATTTATCGATAACTGAGTTATCGGTCAAAATGTGGTTGCCCGAAAACCTTAAAAATTCCCTACAATATGGGTATCAAACGAAAGGGGAGGACCGCAGGTTCCATTTGGACTTCGTTACTTTTCGATAAATTTATCGATAACTGAGTTATCGGTCAAAATGTGGTTGCCCGAAAACCTCAAAATTTCCCTACAATATGGGTATCAAACGAAAGGGGAAGACCTCAGGATTAATGTGGACCTCGATATATTTCGATAAATTTATCGATGGCTGAGTTATCGGTCAATATATGATTGCCCAAAAACCTAAAAAATTCCTTACAATATGGGTATCAAACGAAAGGGGAAGACCCCAGGTTTCATTTGGACCTCAATATATTTCGATAAATTTATCGATAACTGAGTTATAGGTCAATATATGATTGCCCAAAAACCTAAAAAATTCCTTACAATATGGGTATCAAACGAAAGGGGAAGACCCCAGGTTTCATTTGGACCTCGATATATTTCGATAAATTTATCGATAACTAAGTTATCGGTCAAAATGTGATTGCCCAAAAACCTTAAAATTTCCCTACAATATGGGTATGAAACGAAAGGGGAAGACCTCAGGTTTCATTTGGACCTCGATATATTTGGATAAATTTATCGATAACTGAGTTATCGGTCAAAATGTGGTTGCCCGAAAACCTTAAAATTTCCCTACAATATGGGTATCAAGCGAAAGGGGAAGGCCTCAGGTCTCATTTGGACTTCGATATATTTCGATAAATTTATCGATAACTGAGTTATCGGTCAAAATGTGGTTGCCCGAAAACCTTAAAATTTCCCTACAATACGGGTATCAAACGAAAGGTGAAGACCCCAACCAAACCTTAAAATGTCCCTACAATACGGGTATCAAACGAAAGGTGAAGGCCCCAAGTCTCTTTTGGACATCGACATATTTCGATAAATTTATCGATAACTGAGTTATCGGTGAAAATTTGGTTGCCCAAAAACCTAAAAAATTCCCTACAATATGGGTATCAAACGAAAGGTGAAGGCCCTAGGTCTCTTTTGGACATCGACATATTTCGATAAATGAGTTATCGGTCAAAATGTGGTTGCCCAAAAACCTTAAATTTTCCCTACAATATGGGTATCAAACGAAAGGTGAAGGCCCTAGGTCTCTTTTGGACATCGACATATTTCGATAAATTTATCGATAGCTGAGTTATCGGTCAAAATGTGGTTGCCCGAAAACCTTAAAATTTTGTTTATTTTTTCTGTCTTACCCCCAGGAACTGTAGGTATTGATGAGAAAACAAGGCTTGCAAAAAATTAGCGCTCTAACTTAACCCTTAGGGGTGGCTATTTTTTTCGCCCTTTCCCATACATTTTGTATGGGGAAAAATGGCATTTTTTTGCAAAGTGAATTTTCTTTTAATTTTTGAAACTTTTTTCAAAATATTTTTACATACTCTTAAAGTTGAAGCTTGGTAGCTTCCAAAATGGTATAAAATGTGCGATTTGCTTAACTATTAAAATAATTTTTAGGAGGTAAGACCAAGTCGACATTTTTTTTGAATCACCCTAATGTACATACATCTGTAAAAATTTATACCAGACACCAGAATGTTTAGCCCTATTCAAGTTTCATGTGCTCGAAACACCAGTCAATAATGGTTAATTGCAGAAGGGCTAATTACAGTCAAAGAAAAGTCATAAGCGTCCACAACTTACCCCATGACAAAACACGCATGAGGTTATATGGAGGTGTGCAAAGTGGCTTTAGAGAAACAAAAATAAGTCACAAAAATATACTTTAATTACCCGTTCAATGATTGCATTGCGCAATGAATTAGAGGGCGCGTTGCAGTGTAAAAATTTGCATATTTATTTCATAAAGTCAGTTAAGTAGTAGTTGTTGCTTTAAGGAAATATTTAAATGAACACTTTTTAATAGATCTCTCCGATTCCAGCTGAAAAAAATATAATTGAATGTTCATTAGGGTGACTCAAAAAAATATAAATTTTTTCAAAAATGATAATAAAATAAACGTCGCCCATACATATGGGCTGTAACTTAACTTAACCGTTAGAGGACGCTATTTTTTATTGTATTGGAAAAAGTTACAAAAGTATTTAGCTTCTTTTTTAAAAACTTGGCGTGACAGTCTTTTTTAGACTGTGACGATAATAGTCAAAAAGAAAAAAGGTGTATGTACTATGGCTTTATTAATTTTTATTAACCAATCTATGTTAAGAAAGTGACCAAAAAAAATTTTAAGTTGAGCACATATGGAACAAATTGAAAAAAAAACAGCGACCTCTATGGGGTAAGACCCACCATTTTTTTAATCACCCTAATGTACATTCATAAGTATTTATGTAAACACAAAAAGGTATTGAAATGTCAAGTGATTTTCATCAATTGTTAAGCGGTTCTCGATTTTTCGCCTACCTTCCGGGCATCAGCAATCATCCGTAAGTCAATGCAACAAACGGCCGAATTAAATGTGAAAATATACTAATGTGTTTTTTATGCATTTCATTTGCTTACATACTAACTTACAAGTGCATGTGTATGTATGTATATGCAAATATGCTCACATAAACATACACATTGCAATAATTAAATTTTTCGCATGCAGACCGGAACAAATGCCGCTAAAAGCAAAGTTCTGTCCGCTTGGTGCCTGTCGGATGAGATTTCATACAATTATTCACATATCTGTGTAGGTACATACATTCCTACATATACAGGGTCTCCTTCAAAAATACTCAAAATACTCTCAATGGGTCGTGAACTATTCGGAATTAAATTAATCTTTTCGTCAGATTACGATTACGTAATCGTAATTTTATTTTTTTTTAATTACGATTACGTAAACGTTACTTTAGGTACAAAGGTATACGATTTTTTGTATACCTTTAATGAACATGAAATGGTATTATAATTTTGGTCCGATGTTTGTAAGTATGAAAAGAAGAAGATATGGACCCACCAATAAGTATACCGAAATGATGAGGATGACGAGCTGAGTTGATCCAGCCATGTCCGTCTGTCTGTTTGACAAACCAGCTAGTCCCTCAGTTCTTGAGATATTTGGCTGTAATTTGATATGTGGCCACCATTTTGCAATATAAAAATCATTTGTCGCAACTAAGAAGATCGGACCAATATAACATACAGCCCCATACAATCGATTGTTCCGATAAACAGTTTTCGGGCTTAAACTCCTGTAATTAAACAGGTAGTAATGTGAATTTTTGTAACTTTTGCTGCTTTTTACAATCGATTGTTCCGATTAACGGATCTCGGGTTATAGGTAACTCCTCTAATTAAAAAGGTAGGAACGTGAAATTTTGTAACTATTGGTCGATGTTGAAAAGTAGTAGGATTAAACTATTTTTCACATAGCTCCTATACAATCTATCGTTCCGATAAACGGATTTTCGGTATAATTCCTCAAATTAAGCAGATAGGAAGGTTAAATTGTGTAACAATTACTCTTTTTTCCAAGTGTAGTGCAGCGAAAATCGGTAAAATTGGAGCAAGGTAACTTCTAGCCGCCATACAATCGATTGTTCCGATAAACGGGGTCTTTTATTTAACAATGTAAGATCGTCCAAATTTGCATAGTTAACCATTAGCATAGGTTAGTTCATACATGGGGGTGGTGCATTAATGGTTCAGCCCCACTACCAGCCTTCACTCAATTAATCGAAATACAAACATCTTTGATTTTTTTTTATTTGTTCACACAAAACGAAGCTACCCAGTCGGGCACGGAAATACATAAGTATAGGTTTTTCTTTCAAAAATATTTCAAATCATACATACACTGAACCAAAAAAGTTCATGTATTCAAAGAAAAAGTACATGGATTTTAAGAATTGTTCATCAAAACCTCTTGAAAGAACTTTTTCATAGAAATTTATGAATATTTCTTAGAATATAAGTACTTTTTCTTAAAATATATAAACAAATCCTCAGAAAGCATGAATTCATAAATTGTAAGATAATTTTCTTAGAATCTATGAGGCATATTCATAGTCGAAATGAAGTAGGCACTAAAGATAGCATCAGCGTTTTTGACAGATAGGCCGTTAGAAATCATGTCGAAAAGCTGACCCTAAATTTAGTGCCTACTTTATTTCGACTATGAATATGCGCCTATGAATTTTTTCTTGTATTATAAGAAATATCAGCATGAACTTTTATGAAACTTTGTTCTTAAAAACATGTACGTTTTTGGTTCAGTGTATCATTTTTAATTCATTCACTGTGTATTTTTATTCAGATAGGCATTTTTTTGTCTTTGAATTTTTTTTTTTTTCAATGAATATTTGTCTTAACTTTTATGTTATTTTTAAAACCTTTGAAATTGTTAACTGATATTTTCGATGTCTGCATTTGCAGCTGAGTTAGGGCGTTTTTGATTAAAAAAATAGTGAGATACGTCGTTTTTGAAACAAACTTTTTGAATTCGATTGGTGGAAAATTGGAGCATGTGTGTAACCCTTATCCATACTCCCTAAATTTGCAGCTATGCTATAACAAAATTTTATTGGCTTATTTTTTCCCCAACTTTTACTACCCGATAAACACATTAAAATATATTCTCCAAAGATGATAAATCCATAATTCTGAAGTTGAGTTTCAGACTCCTCACTATTTGAGATTAATCTAATAAATAAAAACTCACTCAGTAGAAGAGCTGATCTTTTATTGAATCAAGCAGCTAATGATTTAAGATTATTAAAAAGTGAACGAATAAAATTGCCTTTACATCCGGTTAGAGATTTTCTTTTGACAACAAGTTGAGCATTATTATTTTTCAACTCAAGAATTGATCATTCAGGCAAATGGTGACAATTGCCACCAAAGGGGCGGTTGAAATAGTGATAGCGGACCCGCTACTAGAACGACCTATTGTAATGCAGAGGGTGTGAATTTCCACCACCTGCATAAAGCGGGCTACTCACCTGTCAAGAAATGTCAAACTCCATATAAAAAAACGCTCAAGAAATGGTCAAGAACTGTTTTCACACGTCAGATTTTCGTGAGCCAATACTCAGCTCATAAGGAAGACTCCTTCCAACCCATCACATTTTCGCCCCAAAACTCCAAGTTGATATCAAACAAAATTGTTTATTGGGTCCACTCACATAAGTCACATAAGAGTATTCCGTCTTCCATTACATAATTATTAGGCATTGTTCCATCAATGAAAATTTCCAACAAACATGCCTATATGATAGCCAGCTTTTTGTTCTTCCTTTTTTTAAATTCGTTTGATGGATTTCCTGCCGGCACTACAAAATCTTCCTTTCGCTCATCTCCCACCACTAGCGTCACTACCACAACTACAGCCGTTTAGGTACATGACGCGATAGCGAGAGAGGGAGAGGCAGCTCGCATATATACGAATGTGACACAAAGAGGAGTTGACGATAGATAAACGTTTCGAGAACACTGTTGTACGAATAACCCAGAAATGTGTAGACATTTCTAGGTGATGAAGCAGCAGTCTGCTAGGGTATATAAAGGCGTAAAGACAACGCACATCAATCAGTTTATTTTGAAGTGTTGTACAGTGAGGTACTGAACAGTGAATTAACCCGCGATATTGTACTACGGTTTTTAGTAGTGAATAAAGCGTACTATTTATTAAGCAGAATCTGAGTGTTTTATTTAACGAACAGTGATCGAACTCAAGGAAAACAATCGAGGAATCATCAAATTCGTCACAATTGGTGTCAGAAGAGGTATTGTTGAATAAAACAAGGACATTGCAAGGATAATAAGTACGATGCAAGGACATGGCAAAGTTGAATGAATTGAAGATCCAGCAACTCCAAAACGAGTTGGAGCGGCGTGGACTGACAACAACAGGCAATAAGTTAGAGCTACACTCACGTTTACGAGAGGTTATGGAAGCGGAAGGAATTAACCTTGAGGATTATGAGTTCCATATTTCGGAAGAGGTAACGTCTAGAATCGAAGAGAAGAAGGATGCCCCAAATCTAGTAACAATCGTGCACACAAGCATGATATTGGCGGTATTGAATCAGATCTGCACCCAACTGGAAGAATACAAGGTTTATATGTCATCTCAGCTGGAAGCACAAGATGCAAAAATTGCACAGCTGCAGGATAAAATGTACGCTGAAGTAAATGCGCTGAGAAGTCGTATCCAGAAGTTGCAGCTAAGTCGTCCAACTGCTTCAAAGGGTATTCCGAAGGTAAAATCCCCAACCTTTGACGGTTCTGTTCCTTTTCAGGTGTTCAAGCTACAATTTGAAAAGACTGCATCGGTGAATAGCTGGGGCGCTGAGGATAAAGTCGCTGCGCTCTTCTTAGCATTGAATGGACCGGCAGCGGAAATCCTTCAAATTATTCCAGAAGGTGAAAGGAACAGCTATAAGGCTTTGGTGGGTGCAGTTGAGAGGCGTTACGGTAGCGAGCATAGGAGGCAAATATTTCAAATGGAGCCACAGAATCGCTTCCAGAAGGCTAATGAGACATTGCAGGAATGTGCATGGGACATTGAGAGGTTAGCTCATTTGGCGAACGCAGACGCACCCGTGGAATACATCGAGAGGGTATAGATCCATAGAATCATAAATGGAATAATGGATGTAGACACGAAGCGAACCTCATATGCAAACCCCAAAAGGACATTCGCAGAGACGGTATCACACGCTTTATTACAAGAGACAGGCTCGCTTTTATGTAAACCAGATAATAAGGTTCACCATGTGGAAAAGGAGACACCAGGCTTGGTCGAAAAAATCAACAAAGTTCTGGAAGCCTTGAATGGACCACAAAAGAAAAGAGATGGTGCGATTAAAAATTTCAAGTGCGGAAAGTCTGGCCATATTGCGCGTTATTGTAACATCGGCTCCACAGACTCCGGCAACGCAGGTGGACGTAAGGGAAACTCTGGAGGAGATGAGCAAGATTAATGCCCCGTAGTTTCTGTCTCGCAGGTCGAAGGAAAAGCAATTAATGTTACTGTTAGAGGTTTCTTGGACCGAAAAGAGCGGTTACTCACTGTGGATACTGGTGCATCTCATTCCATCATTCGAAGTGACTTGGTCTATAAGAGAGTAAGACCATTGCAGGATGCAAAGTTGCGGACCGTAACTGGTGAAAGTAAGCTAGTCCATGGAGAAATGCGGTGCAAAGTTGCGAGTGGGAATATGACCACATACCACAACTTCTTAGTGGCAGATATTGTGGACGAAGTCATCATTGGCGTCGACTTCTTGGCTGTGAGAGACATTCACATGAACCTGAGAAATAGCGTTATGACATACAATGGCCAAGAAGTACCTCTGATCTTTGGACACAACATTGGGTATTGCACCAAAGGAGTTTCATTAGAGGTGAAGCACAGGGACACTCGAAAGGCAAAGGTACCTCCTCGACCAATGGCTTCGATAGACAAATGCCTGATTGAGAATATTCGGGGAAGTCAACCGGAAGATTCTGATCTGGCATGTGTGATACGACGGCTTGAGCGAAACAAACGACCAGCAAGAAAAGAAATGTCAGCGGAGAGTCCAGTGGCCAAGTCATATTGGGCACAATGGTCAGTGTGCTCGGAAGCTTATAGTTGTTCCAAGGAAGCGGGTGTCTGATGTTCTCAGGGAAATGCGTAACGATCCAAGTGGAGGTCATCTAGGAGTCAAGAAGACCTTGGAGAGGATTAAGCAGACATTTTGTTGGGTTGGTTAGGGTCAGTCGGTAAAGGAGTGGATTACCAAATGCGATGAGTGCATCAGGGCAAAGGTGCTGAGTTCCACGAGTCATGGTCGAAGGAGGCAGTGCAACTCAGATGCACCGGTTGATAGGATTATCTTGGATGAAGCTGGTCCATTCCCCAGAACTATAAGCAAAAACATGAAAACCAGGTACGACAAAGCAATAGAACGGAAGGTTTCCTGGAAGGAGATTTAGTATTCCTAAACGGGCCACAACGGATGAAAGGTGTATCTCCAAAAGTTCAGTGCAACCGGGAAGGACCATACAGAGTTGTGAAACGGATCAACGACATTGTTTACCGCATAAAGGCTGATGGAATGCCACGGAACAAAATGAAGGTGGTTCCCCTGGAGAGGCTAGCAACGTTTGGATCGGGAAATGTGTTTGATCGGACGATCAGACTTAGGTGGAGGGCAGTGTGGCGAATGTTTTCAAGAATCGCTCATCTCCCACCACTAGCGTCACTACCACAACTACAGCTATTTAATAATAAACGTTTCGAGAACACTGTTGCACGAATAACCCAGAAATGTGTAGACATTTCTAGGTGATAATGCTGCAGTCTGCTAGGGTATATAAAGGCGCAAAGACAACGCACATGGAATCAGTTTATTTTGAAGTGTTGTACAGTGAGGTAATGAACAGTGAATTAACCCGCGATATTGTACTACGGTTTTTAGTAGTGAATAAAGCGTACTATTTACTAAGCAGAATCTGAGTGTTTTATTTAACGTACAGTTATCGAACTCAGGGAAAATAATCGAGGAATCATCAAATTCGTCACAATATCTATGAATTTTTTTACTAGATTTATTCAATATTATGGCTATATTACATGGATTAGTATGTACGTTTTTGTGGTGGAAATTAATGAAATTTTTTTTGATTGTGTATAACGGACCGATGTCTGGACTTTTAATGCTTTTAAGCAGCATGATTAACTGCAATGTGGAAGTACCTGCATGGCTGATATAGCAAATTAAAAAAAAATCAGAAAATTTGGGATTAAAGCTTAAAGCTTTCATAGATAATTTCTACAATTATGTTGCTTCTATGGCTCAGCTTAAATCAATTCTATGGTGTATCTGCCGGTATGTGCATTGAAAAAGAAAATTGCATATCTACTCGCTTTTCAGGAGAGTCGATTTTAGAAGAGGCTCGGCTGTCTTCCGAGTTCATTAAACTAAAACGATTAATTGCATTTTCTTATGCCAATGCCTATGCAACAACCCCCACCCCGCACCGATGGTAAAGAGCCTGTAGGCGGCTGCACCGGAAAAACAGCAAGACATTTTTTTTCTTCCTGCGCTTAATTTATCTGCGGACAACAAAAGTGATGACGCGGCTGTGCTACAACCGAAGCAAAAAGAAAAAAGTAGTCACCATCGTTGAAAGTAAAATGGAAAATTTCGAAGAGATTTCTTTGCAATGTAGGTATGTATCAGGGCTGGAAACCACTTGGAATATATACAATTCGGGGAAAACCATATCAATAACTATCGAATCGGTCTAGGTATGAAAGAATTGTAACTGTTTCTACAAGATGCACTTTAAGCGAAACACTATGATTACCATCATTTTATGAGACTACTTATATATGTTTTAAAAAATTGCTTTATTTTTTAATTTGCCTTTGAAGACCTGGAGGCGTGTAAACTGCAGTTAGTAGACGTTGAGTGACGAAATTAAAAATTAATCTTTCATTATTAATCATGCGTTTTTTTGATTGGGTATTTACAATTCAAAAGAAAGCGAAAGTGGTCAGTTGAAACCCCTATCAGTTGCCCCCATACTGGCATCCCACAAGCAACTAATGAGTGCTTGCCCGAGCTCTTTACAAAAATATGTAGAGTGGCAGAGCATAACCTTCCACCCTTGAGAGATGCTTTTCGACTGCGAAATGGAGGAGGTAATACACAGCACAAAAATCAAAACAACACTTGTCCCATTGTTGTCAAGTTATTTTCCGCATCGGACCGCAACTTTCTTCTTAAATCTATTGCTGTTCTCTGCAAATCCAAAAAGAGGTCTCTCGCGCTCTCCGATATCGATTTGCCGGGTTACAGCTCATTTTTTCTACACGAGAGTTTACCAAAAAAGCAGCGACTGGGGATGAATCATGCATCTGCGCTTAGGCGGCAGAAGCAATTAACGTCGGCGTTTTCTATTCGTGGTAGAGTTTTTGTTCGATTGAAACCAGGTGACGAACCCAAATTGGTAGACAGCATAGCCGAGGTGAATGCAATTGTTGGCAAATGAGGGCATAAATAATAAGTTTAAGTTGTACTTGTAAATGCATAATTTGGTTAAGTGGAGTTATGTTCTTAACACCTTACTTTCATTACTCTTTTTCACTTCTCTACTAATTGAACTCTTAACTATCCCTTTGTCATGTCTCTACTCTTATTTTACATCTCTTCTCTTACTTTCAAATGTTTCCCTTCATAGTGCATATTGTTTTAATCACATACATACGCTATTTTGTTGTTGTTACTTTTATCTTAACACTTGTATGCGTTCCTTCTCAAAACTATGGTCTTAACCCCCGGTAGGAAACCCGCCTGCAGCATCAATTACTCCCACAAGGCGCTTATAAATATTTTATGCAAGCAATCCAAAGGAGTGAGTGTGGTGCACTTCAATGCCCGTAGCTTAAATGCGGAGAAACTAGACCATGTTAGGGATACTTTTGAGAAATCGAATGTAGATATTATTTGCGTCTCTGAAACTTGGTTTTCTCCCGATGTTTCTGATTTCTACTACAGTATCCCCAACTATAGCCTTACGCGTGTTGATCGTAAAACCAAAAAGGGGGGAGGTGTTGCCATATACTGCAAAGCCTCCTTAAAAATCAATATTTTAGCAGAATCGAATAACTCTTATACGGAGTATATAATTGCTGAAGTTTCCGACAACTATCAAAAATTATTAGTGTCTTGTGTGTACAATACTAATAAATGTTACCTGTTAGATTCGTTTTTTAATGCTTTGGCTCTGTTCCTAATTGATTTTGAGCGTTTCCTAATATGTGGTGATTTTAATGTGAATATCCTACTCAATGACTCTTTGGCAAATAAATTACATGATCACGTCTCAGCTGCAGGTCTTGTTATAATAAATAAAGATATACCAACACGATATTCGCCCAACTCGACCCCAAGCTTGTTAGACCTTTTTATTACGTCGAGTCCGGAACACATTCTCAAATTTGATCAAATGATCTTTATTTCTGACCATGACATAATTTTTTGTACACTTGATGTCATGTTTAACTGTCCGGCGAATACCACTACTGTTGAGTATCGTTATTTTAAAAGTGTAAATATTGATATGTTGTTCTTTGATTTGTCTAATGTTGACTGGACCCAGTGTTGGTTTATTGCGACGGTAGACAAAAAGCTGGACTTTTTAAATCAAACAATTTGTATGCTTTATGACAAGCATGTTCCGCTACGAAAATATAGTTTTACTTCTAACTGCGTTCCTTGGTATACAAACAAAATGAGGTCGTCCATCAAAACACGGAATAGGCTTTACACTAAGTGGAAGAGGAGGAGAATGGACCTTGCATGGTCGCAGTACAAGATTTCCCGAAACAGAGCCACAATAATTGCCCGCGAATCCAAGCAGATGTACTGTAGGAGTAAACTAAATCCATCAATTCCGTCTAAAGACTTGTGGCGAAATCTAAGAAATCTGAATATATATGGAAAAACACAATCAGAATGCCAGGTTGACCCAGACAGTTTAAATGACTACTTCGATAGCTGTAGTACATACCAGGGCAGTCCAGTGTCTCAGAACTTGCTGGTTAGAACGGACACAAAATTTGAGTTTGGGGTTGTATCTGCGCAGGACGTTTATAAAGCTCTCATGAATTTTAAGTCTAATGCGATTGGAGAGGACGGAGTATGCTTAAAGTTTGTAAAAATTGTGTTGCCGTTTATTCTTGGAACTCTAACTCATATCATATTATCTGCCTTTGTAAAAGTGTGTGAGTCCTTGATGGCAGCCCAAATCTCTAAATACGCTCAAGACAATAAACTCCTAAGTCCAGTCCAATCAGGATTTAGACCTAACCACAGCTGTTCTACTGCCATGGTAAAAATTATGGATGATAGGTATAAGAATTGGTTATGATTCTGGCGAATTGACGCTTCTGTGCCTCCTCGATGTTTCCAAGGCATTCGATTGTGTCAACCATAGTCTTCTATGTAAGAAACTCGAATTTTATTTTGGGTTTTCTGACAGCTCAGTCAAGCTTATGGCCAGTTACTTGGCAGGAAGATCCCAAAAAGTGATATGCAAAGGCTCTGCTTCGAAGTCTTGTATTGTTTCCTCTGGTGTACCACAAGGCTCTGTACTCGGTCCTCTTCTATTTAGTATGTTTGTCAATGATGTGTTTTATGTATGTCAGTATGTAAATGTTCATGCTTATGCAGATGATGTCCAATTGTACTTGTCTAACCGTGTTGGTCTCATTGAGGACTTATGTTTTAAAATAAATGGGCGTGTGACAACTGTCTCAGCTTGAATGCCAAAAAGTCATATGTACTCCCAATTAGTAACCATGTTGTCCAGTCTGAATCAATCCCTAAACTATATGTTGACAATACCGCTCTCTCGGTCACAAACAAGATTAAAAACTTGGGATTTGTGTTAAATTCAAAATTGAATTGTACTGATCACGTTAATAGAATAGTGTCCAATGTTTATACCGTGTTACGCAGACTGCGAATGTCTGCCGCGTTTACTCCAATTGAAACAAGAAAGAAACTAGCTGTCCAACTAATCGTACCACACTTAACTTACTCTGAGCTCGTCTATAGTCAATTTGATTCTGCTTCTCGTAATAAAGTTGATGTTGCGTTTAACAATATCACGCGTTATGTCTATGGTCTAAAATAATACGATCACGTCTCCCTGTTTAAGTGCAAAGTTGTAGGATGCAGTATCTTTGATTACATCGCGGCTCGAAATTGTATTTATATGTTCAAACTTATTGCATTCAAAATATATACCTCAATATCTTTATGAAAAGCTAAGATTTCCCAAGTCTTCTTGGCATCGTAATTTAATTATTCCCAAATATCTTTACTTGTCCTCTTCAAGACTATTTTTTGTTAATGCTGTTAGGCTCTGGAACTCTATTCCTGATTAAGGGTGCGTTGAGTGGGAACAAGTGCGTTGAGTGGGAACAAGTACAAGAGGGTGATCTATGAGTCTTCAGCTCAGCATGATGTGTGTGATTAGAACATAACTGCATAATAATATCTTCATACTGTTCTTTTCTTCTTACCAAACTTAAATGTCCTTATTACTTGAATTTATATGTCTAATTCAGACTGAATATATATATATTTATCTATAATAAGTTCGCAAAATTGTATGTTAGTTAAACTAAAAGTTAGATGTTAATGTTAAGCTTAGTAATATTATGTTTTATTTACATTGTACTTAAAAGCAGATGATGTGCTATAAAAGACTTGGTCTTATTGTCACAACCACATTTTTAATCAAATAATAATAATAATAGCCCTGGCATACTATATACTCTGTTTTCCTTTTGGAGGGTTGTTTTTCTGGTGCAAAAGTTTTCACAGCGAGCAGAAGAGGGGGAAATAAACATGTTGGCCAGCTTTTTCGTTGTCTTCACTTCGACTGCGTTAAACATGATAAATTAAATTGTTTGCGTGTGTTTGATGCGTAGTCAATACGGCTATGTCTGCTGTTATCATGACGATGCTTCATGTTAACACAATGGCCTTTCAGCTGCTTTAACTCGATTTACGTTTATCGCTTTAATTAGTGTAGCTATAATATGTGGATACATTACTAAAGTAACAACGTCCCTGCAGCGAAACCTCAAACTAGTCACAAAAATACTAGTATACAACTAGAATTTTCTGGTAGAACTCATACTAGTCAGGAAATATCCACTTCATACTAGTATACAACCAGAATTTTCTGGTACAACTCATACTAGTCAGGAAATATCCACTTCATACTAGTATACAACCAGAATTTTCTGGTACAACTCATACTAGTCAGGAAATATACATTCCATATTAGTATATAACTAGATTTTTCTGGATGAAATTATACCAGTTGAAAAATACAAAATTCATTCCTTTCGTTTTCTTTTATAATTCATAGATGCTTTTTCGTGCTAGGGTAAATACAAATAACCGCTGCTTTCTTAAAAATAAACATGAAAATAAAGTCGAGGGATAAAATAAAGGGTAAGACAGGAAAATTCTGGTTGAAATCACACTAGTCCAGGTTTAATGCTTTTTGGACTGGTATGAGACTAGTATATTTTATACTAGTCATTTTTGGACTAGTATGTGGACTAGTTCATTTTATGGAAATTATACTAGTCTGAAACTGGTATTTCCTGACTAGTAGATAACTGGTATATTCTGGTCGAAATCTGACAATTGACATCTCGTAGGACATCAACACGTAAAAAATACCAGTTGCTTATATGGAAAAAAGACAGAACACTGACTAGTTGGGCCCGGTGCACCAACTAGTTGTAAAGTAGTTTTCAACTAGTTGCTTTCGCTGCAGGGGTATTTAAACGAAAAATAAATAGGTAGAAAGGGGATATGTGAGAAAAAAGGCGATTGATGTATGGTTCCAAGAAGACATGGTAGGGAAGGGAGAGAGCACAAAGTTGGCCAGCCGGGTCTGCTATATTATATGTAAAACTAGTGGGCCCGGCAGTTGTTATCCAGCCAAAAGGTAGAGAGGGTCGATTGAAATATTGGTCGATAACTACAAAATCGGCCGATAACTTCGAAATCGATGGAGTTATCGAAAAAATGGACTATTCAATTTTAAGTTAGACGTCTAGTACTGCAAAACTGAATGTTTCAGTAAACTTCGTTCAGAAGTTTTTGAGGTATACCTGCGTCCACAAACAAACAAACATACCGATCGAAATTTAATACTCACGAATGTAGAGACTGGGCTTAATCGAATTTTTAAATTTTTCATCAAAGCATAATAAAATTGAAGCATCATCGAGAATAACGTTCTACCTAAGTGTAAATTTTTCAAAACCGGTTTTATTGCATATTACCTTTTGTATTCATCATCATTTATTGGCGCTTAACCGCCTAAGCGATTTTGTCCGTTTCGTATCAAAGCACGCCAGTCATTCCTTTTTAGCGATAACGGACGCCAATTGGAAACCCCAAGGGAGTTCAAGTCATCCTCCACCTGTTGTTTCCATCTCAGTCGAGGCCTCCCCCTTCCTCTGCTGCCGAATTCAGGCGACGATAGGAAAACCTTCTGTGCTGGAGCTTCTTTGTCCATTCGCATAACATGGCCCAGCCAGCGGAGTCTTTGGGCTTTAATTCGCTGGACTATGGTCAGATCTGCGTAGAGCTCGTACAGCTCATCGTTAAATTTCCTTCTATACTCGCCGTTGGCATCACGGGAAGGACCATAAATCTTCCGGAGAACTTTTCTCTCAAATACTCCAAGGGCCATCTCATCTTCTCTTGACATTGTCCATGAATCTGAGCCATACATCAGGACAGGTATGATGAGAGACTTATAGAGCGTGATCTTTGTTCTTCGAGAGAGGACTTTACTTCTCAATTGCCTACTCAGTCCAAAGTAGCACTTGTTGGCAAGAGTGATTCTCCGCTGGATTTCTAGACTGATATTATTTTCGGTGTTGATACTGGTTCCCAAATAGACGAAGTCCCTCACAGTTTCAAATTTGTAACTATCAACAGTGACATGGCTGCCAAGGCGCAGGTGCGCCGATTCTTTCTTTGATGACAGCAAATACTTCGTCTTGTCCTCGTTCACGGCAAGACCCACTTTTTTCGCTTCCTTATCCAGTCCAGAGAAGGCAGCGCTTACGGCGCGGTTGTTAAGGCCAATGATATCAATATCATCGGCATACGCCAGCAATTGCACGCTCTTGTAAAAGATTGTACCATTGCGGTTTAGCTCTGCTGCTCGAATTATCTTCTCCAGCATCAGATTGAAGAAATCGCAAGAAAGGGAGTCGCCCTGTCTGAAGCCTCGTTTGGTTTCAAATGGCTCAGAGAGGTCCTTCCCGATTCTGACGGAGCTGTTGGTATTGCTCAACGTCATTTGACAAAGCCGTATAAGCTTTGCAGGGAAGTCAAATTCAGACATGGCGGCATACAGGCAACTCCTTTTTACGCTGTCAAAAGCGGCTTTAAAATCGACAAAGAGATGGTGAGTGTCGATTCTCTTATCATGGGTCTTCTCCAGGATTTGGCGTATCGTGAAAATCTGGTCGATGGTAGACTTACCAGGTCTAAAGCCACACTGATAAGGTCCAATCAGTTTGTCTACGATGGGCTTCAGCCTTTCACACAACACGCTAGAAAGAACCTTATATGCGATATTAAGAAGACTAATTCCGCGGTAGTTGGTGCGGTTAGCGGGATCGCCTTTCTTGTGGATTGGGCAGAGCACACTTAAATTCCAATCTGGAGGCATGCACTCGTCTGACCATATTCTGCATAAGAGCTGATGCATGCTTTTTACCAGCTCTTCGCCTCCGCGTTTGAACAGCTCGGCGGGTAGTCCGTCTTTTCCAGGCGCTTTGTTGTTTTTGAGCCGGGATATAGCTATCCTCACTTCATCATAGTCAGGTGGTGGGACGACTTTTCCATCGTCAGGGATTGGGGTATCGGGTTCGACGTCTCCCTCGCAATTTAGCAGTGAGGAGAAGTGCTCCCTCCATAATTTAAGTACACTTTGTACGTCGGTTACCAGGTCGCCATTATTGTCCTTACAGGAGCTTGCCCCGGTCTTAAAACCTTCCGTCATCCGCCGGATCTTTTCATAGAATTTTCGGGCATCATTCCTGCCAGCCAGCATCTCAAGCTCCTCACACTCACGCCTTTCGGCCTCACTTTTCTTTTTTCTGAAAAGTCGTCTCTCTTCCTTCTTTGCCTCACGATATTGTTGCCATACACTGCGGGTTGCGCCCGTTCGCAACGTCTCCTTGTAGGCAGCGTTCTTTTTTTTCGAGGCAGTTTTGCATTCCTCATCGTACCAGTTGTTCTTGCGGGCTCGCTGGAACCCTATAGTGGCCTCAGCGGCGGTACGCAATGAGTGAGAGATATGCTTTTGTATTACTCTCTTTCATTTTCCAGATAACAAATTTTCTAGTATTTTGCACGCCGTAACAGTAAAAAAGCAATTAAATTAGTTGGGTAATGTAAAGTGATATACATTATTTTGCATGGATGCGTGAGACAGGTTCGTAATAGCACTAGAAGATCATAAGGAAAGTGTAAAACTGATAATATGAAAGATATAAAAAAAAATTTAAGCAGACAGTTGCAAGAAATAAAATAAAAAACTATGACTTTAGCGTTTTTTGCTCTCCTGACAAATTATGATATCACGTTATTGAAATTGAGTTCGATGCATACCTCTATTTTGACAGCTGTCACTACGTTATGTCGTTGCCCAATTTGGCACTATGCGCTGATTACAATGATTAATGATTATAAGTTCATTATGATCACGGTTGCCGCTTGCCTAAAATTTTGCTTACCAAAATTCGTACCAAACCGAAAAAACGTACCAAAATAATTTGCTAGCGAAACACTATAACATTTCGCACCCTAAATCAAAAACCGTCACAACTCGAAATTTTTTCATGCCTCTTTCTTAGCATATATCGCTCAATAAAAATAAAACTCAACTTTGGTCGTTCGCCCTTATTGCCACAGATATAAGTCAACTCCTCATTATTTTGTTAAAAACGGTCCCTTTTTATACCTTTCATGAACATGAAATGGTATTATAACTTTGGTCCGATGTTTGTAAATATGAGAAGAAGAAGAGATAGACCCATCAATAAGTATACCGAAATGATCAGGATGACGAGATCAGTTGATTTAGCCATGTCCGTCTGTCCGTCTGTCCGTCTGTCTGTTTGAACGCAAACTAGTCCCTCAATTTTTGAGATATTTGGCTGAAATTTGGTATGCGGCCACCATTTTCCAATATAGGAATCATTTGTCGGAACCAGCAAGATCGGACCAATATAACATATAGCTCCCATACAACCGATTATTCCGATAAACGGATTTTGGGCTATAACTCCTGTAATTAAACACGAAGGAACGTGAAATTTTATAAGTGTTGCTATTTTTATATGTGAAATATCGATGCTGAAAATCATAGAGACGGGATAAATATTTCACATAGCTCCCATACAATCGATTATTCCGATAAACGGATTTTGGGCTATAACTCCTGTAATTAAACACGTAGGAACGTGAAATTTTGTAAGTATTGCTATTTTTATATGTGAAATATCGATGTTGAAACTCATAGAGATGGGATAAATATTTCACATAGCTCCCATACAATCGATTATTCCGATAAGCGGATTTTGGGCTATCATCATCATCATCATTTATTGGCGCTTAACCGCCTAAGCGATTTTGGCCGTCGCCCATCAAAGCACGCCAGTCATTCCTTTTTAGCGATAACTGACGCCAATTGGAAACCCCAAGGGAGTTCAAGTCATCCTCCACCTGTTGTTTCCATCTCAGTCGAGGCCTCCCCCTTCCTCTGCTGCCGAATTCGGGTGACGATTGGAAAACCTTCTGGGCTGGAGCTTCTTTGTCCATTCGCATGACGTGACCCAGCCAGCGGAGCCTTTGGGCTTTAATTCGCTGGACTATGGTCAGATCTGCGTAAAGCTCGTACAGCTCATCGTTAAATCTCCTTCGATACTCGCCGTCGGCATCACGGGAAGGACCATAAATCTTCCGGAGAACTTTTCTCTCAAATACTCCAAGGGCCATCTCATCTTCTCTTGACATTGTCCATGAATCTGAGCCATACATCAGGACAGGTATGATGAGAGACTTATAGAGCGCGATCTTTGTTCTTCGAGAGAGGACTTTACTTCTCAATTGCCTACTCAGTCCAAAGTAGCACTTGTTCGCAAGAGTGATTCTCCGTTGGATTTCTAGACTGATATTATTTTCGGTGTTAATGCTGGTTCCCAAATAGACGAAGTCCCCCACAGTTTCAAATTTGTAACTATCAACAGTGACGTGGCTGCCAAGGCGCAGGTGCGCCGATTCTTTCTTTGATGACAGCAAATACTTCGTCTTGTCCTCGTTGACCGCAAGACCCACTTTTTTCGCTTCTTTATCCAGTCCAGAGAAGGCAGCGCTTACGGCGCGGTTGTTAAGGCCAATGATATCAATATCATCGGCATACGCCAGCAATTGCACGCTCTTGTAAAAGATTGTACCATTGCGGTTTAGCTCTGCTGCTCGAATTATCTTCTCCAGCATCAGGTTGAAGAAATCGCACGAAAGGGAGTCGCCCTGTCTGAAGCCTCGTTTGGTTTCAAATGGCTCAGAGAGGTCCTTCCCGACTCTGACGGAGCTGTTAGTATTGCTCAACGTCATTTGGCAAAGCCGTATAAGCTTTGCAGGGAAGTCAAATTCAGACATGGCGGCATACAGGCAACTCCTTTTTGCGCTGTCAAAAGCGGCTTTGAAATCGACAAAGAGATGGTGTGTGTCGATTCTTTTATCATGGGTCTTCTCCAGGATTTGGCGTATCGTGAAAATCTGGTCGATGGTAGACTTACCAGGTCTAAAGCCACACTGATAAGGTCCAATCAGCTTGTCTACGATGGGCTTCAGTCTTTCACACAATACGCTAGAAAGAACCTTATATGCGATATTAAGAAGGCTGATTCCGCGGTAGTTGGTGCGGTTAGCGGGATCGCCTTTCTTGTGGATTGGGCAGAGCACACTTAAATTCCAATCTGGAGGCATGCACTCGTCTGACCATATTCTGCATAAGAGCTGATGCATGCTTTTTACCAGCTCTTCGCCTCCGTGTTTGAACAGCTCGGCGGGTAGTCCGTCTTTTCAGGCGCTTTGTTGTTTTTGAGCCGGGATATAGCTATCCTCACTTCATCATAGTCAGGTGGTGGGACGACTTTTCCATCGTCAGGGATTGGGGTATCGGGTTCGACGTCTCCCTCGCAATTTAGCAGTGAGGAGAAGTGCTCCCTCCATAATTTAAGTACACTCTGTACGTCGGTTACCAGGTCGGCATTATTGTCCTTACAGGAACTTGCCCCGGTCTTAAAACCTTCCGTCATCCGCCGGATCTTTTCATAGAATTTTCGGGCATCATTCCTGTCAGCCAGCATCTCAAGCTCCTCACACTCACGCCTTTCGGCCTCACGTTTCTTTTTTCTGAAAAGGCGTCTCTCTTCCTTCTTTGCCTCACGATAGCGTTGCCATACACTGCGGGTTGCGCCCGTTCGCAACGTCTCCCTGTAGGCAGCGTCCTTTTTGTCCGAGGCAGTGCTGCATTCCTCATCGTACCAGTTGTTTTTGCGGGCTCGCTGGAACCCTATAGTGGCCTCAGCGGCGGTACGTAATGAGTGAGAGATATGCTTCCATTGCTCGGTTGCATCGTTAGGTCGAGGATTGCTCTCCGATAGCAGGTGTGAGAGTCGAGTGGAGAAATTGTCAGCTGTCTGTGTCGTGCGCAGCTTCTCGACGTCAAACTTTCCTTCCGTTACTGTGCGCACTTTCTTTGCTACACAGAGGCGTGTGCGTATCTTGGCTGCAACAAGATAATGGTCCGAGTCGATATTGGGACCACGAAGGGTACGCACGTCCAGAACGGTGGAGCTATGTCTGCCGTCGATCATGACATGATCAATCTGGTTTCTTGTTCTTTGATCAGGAGACAGCCATGTGGCTTGGTGTATTCGTTTATGCTGGAACCTGGTACTACTGATGACCATATTGCGAGCAGCGGCGAAATCAATCAACCTAGTGCCGTTGGGGGATGTTATATCATGGAGACTAAATTTTCCAACTGTTGGACCAAAGACTCCTTCCTTGCCCACCTTCGCATTAAAGTCGCCGAGCACGATTTTGATATCATGTTGGGGGCAGCGATCATAAGTCTGTTCAAGTTTATCGTAGAAGGAGTCCTTCTCTGCGTCGTCCGTCTCCTCAGTCGGCGCATAGGCGCAGATAAATGTTATGTTGAAAAATTTCGCTTTGATGCGGATCGCAGCGAGACGCTCGTCCACGGGGGTGAACGCTAGTACTTGGCGGCGAAGTCTCTTTCCCACCACGAATCCTAGACCACGCGCTTTGCCGCGTGTCTGGCCACTGTAGTATACGTCACAAGGTCCGATGGTCGTCTTTCCTTGTCCCGTCCATCGCATTTCCTGCAGGGCGGTGATGTCAGCCTTTGCGTTAACGAGGACATCAACCAGTCGGGCAGCGGTACCGTCCCTTGAAAGGGTCCGGACATTCCCGGTACATGCCCTAATATCCAAATCATTATGCCTTATTCGTTTTGCCGGGTCGTCAACATTAAAGGGGGTTCTCATCCGAGGCTTTAATACATTTTTCATTGGACTAAATTTTTTACGTGGCGGGTCCCAAACCCAGCGCACAACCCGTTTCGGGGTTTTTGGAAAATATTTACACATTTATATAGCGAGCCGCTTGCTTCAAGACAGACGCCCGCTTGCAGCCGCACCTCATGGTGAACAGACGCTGCGCAAAAACCTCGGTGAGCCCTTAAACCAAGTATGTCAGAGTGGCCCCACCGGGGCTCCCTCTCTTTCTGCCGCGAGCCTAGGTAGCTCCCGTTGCCCAGAGTGCACGAACGAGGACGCAAGAGTCGGGATTGAGCAAGGTCACTTAGCAACCACACTCCATTACACTCCTGGGGCTATAAGTCCTGTAATTAAACACATAGGAACGCGAAATTTTGGAAGCATCGCTATTTTTATATGTAAAATATCGATGTTGAAAATCATTGAAATGGGATAAATATTTCACATAGCCCCCATACAATCGATTGTTCCGATAAACGGATTTTGGTAGATAACTCCTGTAATTATATCGGTAGGAACGTGAAATTTCGTAAATGTTGCTATTTTAGAATGTGGAATGTCGATGTTAAAAATCAATGAGATTGGACCAATATAACACATCGTCCCCATATAATCGATAGCTCCGATAATTTCGGTATGAGCTAAAGTTAAACTCACACAGGCTGTACTGGGGATCAAACAGTGAAAATCGTGACGCTTATTCATGAAAGGTATTTAGCCTTCGGCACAGCCGAAGACAGCTTTCCTTACTTGTTTTGCTATAAAATCACTAATATGCATGAAGGTTTTCTGGAACAAATTTTAAATCTAACAACTCCTATCAACAAAAGCACCAGCATTTTTGTAAACACCAAGCAGTTCGGTTAATTCCACTGGTTAATGAACCTTCTACAATACAACTCAACAACCGCCAAATGGATTACCTGGCCGCTAACAACTGAACAATACTGGAATACCACTTCATAAACCAAAAGGCGTCTGAAATATGAATAAATTAGTCGGTACTCTGACAATAACAGACAGCAAACCATTGTCACTTTACTTGGTACGGCTGTTGGATCTGTTTCTGTCATAGACCGTAATGAACAAAACAATTGTTGGTGATGCAAAATAAAAATAATAGCACTGTTAATCTGTTGCCCATTTGATGTTCTATGCAGACATTGTATTCACATTGTCATCAAATTGTGTGTGTTTGTGCGGGTACTTGAAAAAAAAATTGGCGACAAGCGAAATAATTGCGAGAAAAGGATAATGGAAATGAGTTTCTTCCTTTTCAAAACGAATGCAACATCACACGCCGCAAATGAGATGTACGAAGAAGGGACTTGCACTCTTATTGTCAGATGGCATCAGCTGATAACGCAAGCAGAAAACCGCTGGTTGTTATAGAAATTTGGATAAAGTTAAATAGCAATATTTTTATAAGTGTAATTATATTGGAAGTCAAACGAAAGCTCTGTTGCTTGCGGAAAATACTTACTGTGTCGAACTGGCTCATTTCGAATTTGAAGTCGAAAAAATGTAGTGGTAGTTAAAAAATGTTCCATACCATTCCATTTATTTTTGGGGCATACCTACAAATGCACTGTAACCAACTTGGATCTTCTATGCACAGAATAATAAATTCAGAAGTTCATCAATGTTATGGTTTATGGAATTTAAGCTGAACAGTTATCCTAGTAGTTGCTACTACATTATGTTTCTACGAGCAATTCCACAATAATTTGAGGCAAAGTGAAAAAAATTCTGCTGTAAGTTAAAAAATGCTTATATGTAAGTAATTCTTGTTGATGAAAATGCATAATGCAAATGTAAGAAAGTCATTAAATATCTTCTACGAACAAGTGCATAAAAGTAAGCCTTTTGTTACACGGCTAGAAAAATTTGCCTAAATTTCAAACCCGTCTTATTCCAAACCTTTAAATTACACTACCCGATAGCAAAAAATATCCTTGACATTTGATGCAATATCCCTATGTAGAATTTTAAGCTAATTCCAAATATGTAAACACTTGATTTAAAAGTAGAACAGTTTTCGAGATATTTTGAAATTTCAGTTTTTGAGATAAAAAAAAGAGTAGGATGAGTAATCTGTCAATATCTCCTCCATTGCTATCTCGATTTTTATGAAATCTCATTTCATTTTGAGAGGATGAAATACTTTTTCCACCAAATTAAAAATGATTAAAATTTACGCTAATCTGACTGAGTTATGACAAAGTTCAAAATTTTTTTAAACGGTAAGTTGTTTCGAAAAATTACCTGAGACCAAGTTATAGACCTGGAAATTCTCTACAAATATGGTCCTAGCATTTTTTCTATAAGGGTAACCAGTTCTGAGATATCACAACTGTAAAATCAGCTCTGGAAATTATATGAAAATATATACCACGTATGGACTTTTCAGGAATTTTCTCGAAATACCTAAAACTATGACATTTGACCCCGAATCACTTTTTCATGGGATCGATGAGGACTTTTGAGGTTTTCTATCTCAAGGTAAACCTAAGCTGTATGCAAAAAATTTGACTCTGTGGGAATTATTGTCGTTCCGAATGTCAATATTGACCGGGCTAATAGCTATTTTCTCATAGTTTGTTAGTAACTAAATCATCGATCATTTCTTTATAATTTGGACTTCTAACGATTCCTAGAAAATTCGCACAAACTGCACAAAAGAAATCCCATGCCTTAGCCTCGTCCACCGAAAGAGCTGAATGAAAACTGTCGTCATTGAAAAGTTTTCTAATTTGAGGGCCCAGAAAGGCACTCTGTTTTAGTTTGGTATCCGATAAATGTGGAAACGCTGACTTCAGATGATCAATTGCGCGTTTGTTGCCATGTTTCTGCAAAGCCTTAACGACACTTTTGAAAAGTCCGAGTTTTAAATCGAAGGGAATAATTTTATGTTTCTCTACTAGTGGCTTAAATTTAATGTTATCCTGTCCAACTGTAAATCCTATTCTATCTGGCCACCATTTTTGAGTAATGATCCACACGCGCCCTACTGTCCTATTTGAACAAAAAGCCGCCGTACTTCGTATATCCCTGCTGCAAACCAGCTAGTAGGCAACGACTTTGAGATCTAAATAATTCGAATGGAATGTTATACCAAGGCCATTTTAATGAACCTATGATGGGCGATTTTTTTTTTTGGTTCCTTTTCCGAGAAAAACAAAATGTATCAAAACGTTGAAAACTTTCAACTTTTAAACACTTTTAAGATACATAAAAATAAAGATAAATACAAGATTTCGAAAAAAATAAAAAAGGCCTTTTCTCTAAATCTATTATAACATTTTCATTTTTCTACTGATTATAATCCCGAAAGTTTCAAAAAGGACCACAAAGAAATAGGCTACGAACACAAAGTGTCAAACCTGGAGAATATTTAATATTTCGTAAAAAAAATTACAAAAAGCATATTTTATCTCAAAAACTGAAATTTCAAAATATCTACTTCTACTTTTTAATCAAATGTTTACATATCGATGCCATACTTTCTCAACCTCGTATCTTAAATAAGATAACTTTTCAGGAAACAAAAAAAACTGTCTATTTTTTTTACCGTTGCTTTTTATGTTAAAACTTTAATGCAATTATTGAGACATAAATTATAGCTATGTGCACAGGTAAAAATTGTATACTTATCCATGTTAGTATATGCATTAAACACGTTTTTTAAGATACGAGCTTTCTGCATTAACGATTATTTAATTTTTTGAACTTGATTTATAAGTTACTAGTTTGCTGCACTTATATTTATACAACGAAGAGACTTCGAAACTATTAAATAAGAACAATATTTTGTTTGAAATTAATGTTTTATTTGTTAGAGGATATTATAAAAAAATAAATAGAATTCATATTAAATTATTTACATTTACTTAAATCATTGGGTTGGCAAATTGTCATAAAATGAATGATAGTCTGCTGGAATCATACGTTTTAAGTCCTGTAAATCTTCATATTTTCTTTTAGAAATCGGTAATTGCTGATTGTAGAGACCCGGTATTAATAAGGCATCATTGTGCTGCACTTGCGGTCGCAATTTATAATGAGGTAATATATTCCACTCTTCATCAAATGGAGGTATATTTAAGAGCTCGTAAATCAACAACACATGGGTCGCCCTTCTTTGTGCCTGGTCGAATTGACTTCAAGTAATTTATTTGAGAAAAATCGCGGAAAAAAGTGTGATTTAAATAATTAACGCGATAAGGTTGCGACAATCTGGATTGGTTTATAACCGTGGTAAAATCAGCTGGCACATAGAGTTCTCTTCCTTTCTTCTTCCGTTCTATGGAGGCATGTACAGAATCGCACTCCATCTGAGTGTGGCCAACTACCAGGTATTTTTGTTGAATTTCTGCATGGTGACTTGTAGCATACTGTTGCAATGCATTCGAAAATGTCACGTTTCGATTTTGGGCACAGCACCCATCACCGTAAATTATTATCGGTTTTGATTTGTCTTCCGTTTTCTCTAAAAAGTCCAACAAACAAGAAGTAAACACATTAGAGTCCATGCCACCTTCGGCTTCATGCCAGACATAGCAGTTAACACTTTTGTCAAATTCTAAAAATCATTTGTACGTTGGCTTTTCAGCCTCACTAATGTTGCTATCTTCCAAATATTTTTCAAAATCTTTGTACACTTCTGCCCAAGTTTTGTACTGAACGTCTACATATTCTCTACTTGTACTTTGTCGGCAATAGTGTGAATCAGTGGCGTGCATTCCATATAAGCCGAAAAGCCCGGCTTGCCTAGCTAATCTCCTATAAGCTTCAAAATGTTTCGTAACAATTTTTTTTTATGGTTTACATTTGGTTTCTTAAAGGATAACTGGATTTTATTTCCCTGCCTGCCACCTACTACCTAATAGCTGTTAATAGCATAGAAACATACCTACAGCTTTTCCTGCCACCTGTCCGCTGATAGCTCATTTACATAAAATTATTTCAGTGCGTGATGGCCATCTCTTACTTACTTACTAAAAACAGCCTTAAACCGCCTAGGGAATGAAGGCCATCTCGCTTTTATTTATTGGCATTTACCGGGCTTTTAAAACTAGTACGAATCTGTGTGCGGAAACAATTGTTTTTTTTTTTTTTTTGAATTTGGAAGTAATTTTATATGAAACTTTGAAGCCAGCTTCTGACTGGTGTTGCCATAAGCGAAAACGAAAATGAAATTTGTTTATGTATGTATCTACAATTTTAACGTGCAAAGCGCTCTACTCAAAAATTATTGGCGCATATTCTAAAGTAGAAAAAAAGAATTCAATAGTGGTAGGTGCTGTAATTTTTATTTATTTGCTAGGCACTATAAAGTATAAAAAAGATGTTTAAGGTTTCTTAGCTTCTGCAATGTACCTAAATGGGAAATAGTGCAAATAAAACTTTTCCCTTGGGTTGGAAAAGGTTAAAAAATCTGCAAATAATAACGTGCCTATTAGCGGAACCTAAAAGTTTAAGTTTTTCCCCGTCTGCAAAAGTCGATAAATATCCTGAACTCTTTGTCTGAAATGTTCTCTGGCAGCAGTATGTGCTTTCGTTGCGGTTTTAAAGACTGGGGCTTGCCTTGATTGATACACGTAGGCACGCCACTGAGTGTGAAGGCATTTTAGGCAAATTCTGTAGAAAACAGTTCACATGATTTACTTTGGCAATGTTTCTTTTGCTTTTTCGATTTACTGTTTCATTTTTCTTTACCAAGCCAATGTCGCTTGTACGTAGATTGGCAGTTATCCATTTGGACACGCTCCACTCACCAAGAGAGAGCGTACCCAAAAACATTTTTTTGCAAACAAACTTGACCTCCTGAAATTTTTAAAGTGTAGACTAATGTATTTACTCGCCGAGAAATAGTACCAGTTGTTCTTGAAGCGACCGGCCTTGGGACACCATAGCAACGACAAACGCTTTTTTTTCTTCCCATAACAGTAACCAAAATGCTTTAAAAATATCCTTCCTCTTTTCTTCTGTAATTTCGTTACACTGCTTACCAAATTTTTTCGCACATATTTTCGAACGGCACCGAGCTTTCAAAGTTCTTTCTTTTCTTATTTCCATTATCCCGGTTTCTTTTTTGCTTCTCTTAATCGATGCATACTCCCGACCATGCATTCGCTTTAGTTTTTGACGGTTTCTAGTCCAGTTTTGCTTATCTCCCTGGCCTTTTCGTGCTCTTTTTACTGTGATGACTCCAGAGGATTCATTCAACAATACTGAAGAAGATTCATTCTTAGATAGATCTGTATCAGTGCTGGGATGATATTCGCTTTCACTTGCGGAAAAGTCGGATTCTGAGAAAAAGCTTGAGTTATCAGAGTCCACCGAGAGAAAATGTCCTGTTTTTTCATCCAAAATAACGTTTCTATTATGTTGTGTTTCAGGCTCTTGGCGTTGATTCCTGATAACAAAATGACCTGTTTCAGCATCAAGAACGGCGATTGTATTTTCATTCATATTAAGCACAGCTTGAGTAAAATTTAAATTCACTAAAAAGTAACACTTCTTTACACATTCCTTTTATGGAATTTTTTTTAATAATAAACAAACTCCTCAGAAATAAATATTCCCCAAGCAAAATAATAGAGCGAGATCCCAGAGCCTAAAAGCGTCACTTATTTTATAATGGATGAAACCAATACCGATCGATAGTCCTCCCCGAATCTAGAAAGAATGTGAAAATTTTAAAGCTGTACCTATGACAAGGGCCTAGGAATCGGGGGTCAAAGTCGCCAAAAAATGACCCTAACTTCACTTATTTTATAATGGATGATTTTCACATATTTGACGTAGATTACCACCCCGCGTCAGTATCAAGTGTTGTTAGACCCGTACCAGTGACAAGGCTCCAGCCAGACACCCCCAGTTCGCGGATTTTCCTATGGAAATTTATTCTGTTTTACTAATTTCACGCATTTGGGCCACTTTGGCTGCTTTTAACTACCCAATATTTTCCCATTTTTTGTAGAACACTACCCTCAAGTAGTATCAGGAATTTTTAGACTTCGTCCCATGGAAAAAACTTCAGCCAGACACCTCAAAACTCGGGAAATTTCACTAATTTTTACTGCGCTTTCACATGTTTAAGCGGATTTGACCAACTTTGGCCTCTTTTAAATAACAGATCTTTACACATGTATCGTAAAATGCTACCCTTAAGTAGAATCAAGAATTTCTAGACATCATCCCATGGAAAAAACTTCAGCCAGACACCTGAAAGTTCGAGAACTTTTATTTTCCTATTAATTTGCTTTCTCTTGTTTGTCCCACTTTTACTAATTTTAAATGATAGATCTTTTCACATGTGTCGTAGGACACTACCCTTAAGTAGTTTCAGTAATTTTTAGACCTCGTCCCATGGCAAAAACTTCAGCCAGACACTTCAAAACTCGGGAAATTTCACTCATTTTTACTGCGCTTTCACATGTTTAAGTGGATTTGACAAACTTTGACAACTTTTAAATAGCAGATCTTCACATATGTGTCGTAAACTGCTACCCTTAAGTAGAATCAAGCATTTCCAGACATCATCCCATGGCAAAAACTTCAGCTAGACACCTCAAAGTTCGGGAACTTTTATTTTCCTATTAATTTGCTTTCTCTTGTTTGTCCCACTTTTACAATTTTTAAACGACGGATCTTTTCAGATGTTTCGTAGGACACTACCCTTAAGTAGTTTCAGTCATTTCTAGACTTCGCCCCATGGCAAAAACTTCAGCCAGACACCTCAAAGCTCGGGATTTTCACAAATTTTTACAGAGATTTCACTTGTTTCAGCAGGTTTCTCCAACTTTGTCCACGTTTAAACGGCGGATCTTTACGCATGTGTCGTATAACACTACCCTTAAACGGTATCAGGCATTTCCGGACTTCATTCCATGAAAAAAACTTAAGCCAAACAACCCAAAGCACGGGAACTTTTCATCATTTTTACTGTGCTTTCACATGGTCAAATGGGTTTACCCAACTTTGGCTGCTTTTAAATGGCGGATCGCTACAAATGTATCGTATAACACTACTATTAACTAATATTAGGCAATTTTAGACTTCGCCCCATGACAAAAACTTCAGCCAGACACCTCAAAGCTGAGGAAATTTCATAATTCTTGCTGCGAATTCACATGTTTAACTGCGTTGGTCTAACTTTGGCTGCTATTAAAGGGCAGATAATTTCACATGTGTCATAGAAGACTACCCTTAAGTGGTATCAGGTACTTTTTGACTTCGCCCCATGTCAAAAACTTCAGCCAGACACCTCAAAACCGAGGAATTTTTATAATTCTTACTGCACTTTCACATGTTTAAGCGAATTTGTCCAACTTTGGCTGTTTTTGAAAGGCAGATCTTTGCACATGTGTCGTGGAACACTATCTCCAAGTAGTATCAGGCATTTTTATACTTCATCCCATGGAAAAAACTTCAGCCAGACACCTCAAGCCTGAGGAATTTTCATAGTTCTTACTGCTTTTTCACATGTTTAATCGGGTTGGTCCAACTTCGGCTGCTTTTAAAGAGCAGATCTTTTCACATGTGTCATAGAAGACCCCCTTAAAGAAGGATCGGCTATTATTATACTTCGCCTCATGTCAAAAACTACAGTCAGACACCTCAAAACTGAGGAATTTTCATAATTATTACTGCGATTTCACAGGTTTAAGCGAGTTGGTCCAACTTTTGCTGTTCGTAAAGGGCATATCTTCACACATGTGTCATAGAAGACCACCTTAAAGATGTATCGGGTATTTTTTATACTTTGCCCCATGTCAAAAATTTCAGCCAGACACCTCAAAACTGAGGAATTTTCATAATTCTTACTGCGATTTCAAAGGTTTAAGCGAGTTCGTCCAACTTCGGCTGCTTTTAAAGAGCAGATCTTTTCACATGTGTCATAGAAGACCCCCTTAAAGAAGGATCGGCTATTATTATACTTCGCCTCATGTCAAAAACTACAGTCAGACACCTCAAAACTGAGGAATTTTCATAATTATTACTGCGATTTCACAGGTTTAAGCGAGTTGGTCCAACTTTTGCTGTTCGTAAAGGGCATATCTTCACACATGTGTCATAGAAGACCACCTTAAAGAAGTATCGGGTATTTTTTATACTTTGCCCCATGTCAAAAATTTCAGCCAGACACCTCAAAACTGAGGAATTTTCATAATTCTTACTGCGATTTCAAAGGTTTAAGCGAGTTCGTCCAACTTCGGCTACTTTTAAAGAGCAGATCTTTTCACATGTGTCATAGAAGACCCCCGTAAAGAAGGATCGGCTATTATTATACTTCGCCTCATGTCAAAAACTACAGTCAGACACCTCAAAACTGAGGAATTTTCATAATTATTACTGCGATTTCACAGGTTTAAGCGAGTTGGTCCAACTTTTGCTGTTCGTAAAGGGCATATCTTCACACATGTGTCATAGAAGACCACCTTAAAGAAGTATCGGGTATTTTTTATACTTTGCCCCATGTCAAAAATTTCAGCCAGACACCTCAAAACTGAGGAATTTTCATAATTCTTACTGCGATTTCAAAGGTTTAAGCGAGTTCGTCCAACTTCGGCTGCTTTTAAAGAGCAGATCTTTTCACATGTGTCATAGAAGACCCCCTTAAAGAAGGATCGGCTATTTTTATACTTCGCCCCATGTCAAAAACTACAGCCAGACACCTCAAAACTGAGAAATTTTTATAATTCTTACTGCGTTTTCACATGTTTGAGATGGTTCGTCTACCTCTGGCTGCTTTTAAAGGGCAGATATTTTCAATGTGTCATAGAGGACCACCCTTACGTGGTACCAGGTACTTTTAGACTTCGCCTTATGACAAATACTTTAACCAGACACCTTAAATCTGGGTAGTTTTCATAATTCTTACTGTGCTTTCGATTGTTGAAGCAGGTTTGTCCAACTTTGACTATTTTTAAAAGGCGAATATTTACACATGTGTCGTAGAACGCAACTCTTAAGTGGTATCAGGCATTTTTGGAGATCTTCCCATGACAAAAACTACATCCAAACACCTCAGAGCTCGAGTTTTTTTTCGCAATTGATCTCTCCATAGGACATGATCAAGCAAATTAGAACAGTTCAGCCCATACAAAGTGTTCAGATGTGGAATTTGTTGCATTTCAGACAATGTCACTCTTATGTCGCTACCTTGCAGCGAAAGCAACTAGTTGAAAACTACTTTACAACTAGTTGGTGCACCTGCAGCTTATATGGAACAAAGACAGAACACTGACTAGTTGGGCCCGGTGTTCTGTCTTTTTATAAGCAACTGGTATTTTTTACGTGTTGATGTCCTACAAGATGTCAATTTCAGAAATACCAGTTTCATGCTAGTTGTAAGATACCAGTTCCATACTAGTTCATCCTGGACTAGTATAATTTCCATAAAATGAACTAGTCCAAAAAGGACTAGTATGGAATATACTAGTCAAAAAGGCTTTTAACCTGGACTAGTATGATTTCAACCAGAATTTTCCTGGCTTACCCTTTATTTTATCATTTGACTTTATTTTCATGTTTATTCTTAAGAAAGCAGCGGCTATTTGTATTTACCCAATCACGAAAAAGCATCTATGAATTATAAGAGAAAACGAAACGAATGAATTTTGTTTTTTTCAACTGGTATAATTTCATCCAGAAAAATCTAGTTGTATACTAGTATGGAATGGATATTTCCTGACTAGTATGGGTTCAGCCGGAAAATTCTATTTGTATACTGGTATGAAATGGATATTTCCTGACTAGTATGAGTTCTGCCAGAAAATTATAGTTGTATATTAGTATTTTTCTGATTAGTTTGAGGTTTCGCTGCAGGGAACTCGCTTAAACCTGTGAAATCGCAGTAGGTAGGTAGGTTCAAGTGGCTGCCGCAGAGGCACACTTAGGCCAGTTTTGAAGGCCCGTTGTGATACCACCAACACAAGGAAAGTCAGCCCCGGGACCCAGCCATATGGAAAATCCCTGAGTTGTTGGGATTTTCCACATAGCAGAATCCCGGGACTGACACTCCTAAACCGACACCGTTACTCCTCCTCGAACCACTTAGATGACTTTATGAAGCCCATCAAGTCCTTTATGTCCAGTTCCGCGATCTGGCTTAGACTATCTAGGAACGGAACTCCCAAAAAGCGCGTTCTCACGCCGCTTAAAGCCGGACAGTTGCAGATGAGGTGCTCCACCGTTTCCTCCTCCTCATCATCTTTGCAACTCCTGCAGCATCGTCGGTAGGGCACACTTAGCCTTTCTGCATGCCTACCAATGAGGCAGTGACCGGTTAATGCCCCTATCAATATGCAGATTTCCCTCCTAGTTAGGGCATAAATGCGTCTAGACCTTTTAAGATCCCATTTTGGCCAGGTTTGTTTCGATATCCGACACCCTGGGGATTGCAGCCATCTTTCGTTGGCTTGACGGAGTGTGTGCTCCTTCAGCATTAGTTTGCATGTGGCAAACGGCATACCTAAGCGCTCTTTATCCCGAAGAACCTGCTTGGTCGTGCCCTGCCTGGCAAGCTCGTCTGCCTTACAGTTTCCCTCAATGTCCCTATGTCCCGGGACCCATATGAGGTTTACGCGGTTCTGTTGGGCCATCTCCTGAAGAGATCGACGACAGCTGAGCGTCAGTTCAGAGTTGAACGTGTATGAGCCAAGGGATTTGATTGCCGCCTGGCTATCGCTGAAAATAGTGATATCTCCTCCGATAACACGTTTGCTTAACCAGGCCGCGGCGTCCCGGATTGCTGAGACTTCCGCCTGGAAAACGCTACAATGATCAGGTAGTCTGAAGGAGAGTTCAAGGTCCAAATCCCTTGAATAAACCCCTCCTCCAACTCTGCCGTCCAACTTCGAGCCGTCGGTGTATATGGAAGTGCCACCATTTGTTTCGGGACACCAATCCGTCCTCTCCCAGTCTTCTCTGCTGGGAATGTTTATTTTGAAGCAGCTATCCCCGACTGTAGTGGTCGCACAACGATCTGTGCTTAGAGGGAGAAAGCTGTAAGATTCCAGAATACTGGAGTGTCCAATAGTACCCGCACCCCAACTGGAGGTTTCTCTTAGGCGCAGAGCTGATGCCGCCGCTGACCGAAACCCTTCCAGATCAAGTGGCAAAATGCCCAGAATGGCCTGGAGGGCTTCGTTGGGCGTTGTCCTTAGCGCACCGCTTATACAGATCATATTGGATCTATGGACTTTCCGCAACAGATTCAGGTATGTTGTCTTGCTCAGTGCCGGCCACCATACGACGACTCCATACAGCATGATTGGGCGAATGATGGCCGTGTAGATCCAACTGCATACTCTAGGGCTGAGCCCCCATTTTTTGCCAATGGCTCTTTTGCATGTGTAAAGAGCGATGCAAGCTTTCTTCTGGCGCTGAAGAACATTCTCCTTCCAATTCAGTTTCCTGTCCAGAACTATGCCTAGAAACTTGGCCTTATCCGACAAGCCCAGGCGCGTGCCATCTAGTTCTGGTAGGCTTAGTGGCGGTATTTTGTACCGGTTGGTGAAGAGGACAAGTTCCACTTTCCCCGGGTTGATACTAAGTCCGCAGCGAGAGGACCACCTCGAAACCTCTCGCAGTGCTACTTGCATCAGGTCACACAGAGTTTGTGGGAACTTGCCTCTGAATGCAATAGCTAAATCGTCTGCGTATGCCACTATCTTCCCGCCCCCCCAGCTTGTGTCACGTAGCAACGAGTTGACTGTGAGGTTCCATAAAAGCGGGGAAAGAACACCACCCTGGGGCGTTCCCCTTGTGACATAGCGTGATAACTCGACCGTACCAAGTGAAGAAGCTATTTTCCTTCCTCTTAGAAGTTGGTCAATTAAACCAGTTAGAGGTCTATCTACGCCCAGATTAGTTAGAGCGGAGTTGATCGCCTCCGGGCTTATATTGTTGAAAGCCCCCTCAATATCTAAGAAGGCCACGAGACAGTAGTCCTTTTCACACAGCGATTTCTCAATGACAGATACTAGGCTGTGCAGAGCAGTTTCTGTTGATTTACTCTTGGTGTATGCATGCTGATAGCTAGAGATAAGGTTGCTATCAATAGTCGTTGAAAGGTAGTCGCTTAGTATCCTCTCAAAGGTTTTGAGTACAAAGGACGAGAGACTGATCGGTCTGTAATCTTTTGGCTCGTAGTGGGATGCCTTCCCAGCCTTAGGGATAAACACTACCGTGGCGCTTCTCCAGGAGCCCGGAATGTGGTTGAGAGCCAGGCAGGCTGTGAAGAGAAATACCAGCCATTTAGCTGATGTCTCCAACGTGTTTATAAGTTGCGCGGGGATAATCCCGTCCGGCCCGGCAGCCTTATACGGTTCAAAGCTCTTAACTGCCCACCTTACTCTTTCCTCGGTGATGGGTATATTTACTGCCAGGTTTGTTGCAGGTGCTAGTGGCGCATCATGCAGATTCCCCGGAAAGTGTGTATTCAGGAGCAGCTCAAGGGTTTCCTCTTCCGTGCTGGTCCAGGATCCGTCAGGCTTTCGCAAATAGCTGATGGTTGTTTGACTTTTCGAGAGGACTCGTCTAAGTCTCGCTGTGTCGTCGACCTTTTCGACGCCAGTGCAGAAATTTCTCCACGAGGTTCTCTTCGCCTGTCTCAGAGCTTTTTTGTAGGCCCTTAGTTTAGCTTTATATTCATGCCAATGAGGCTCAGAGCCGAAGCTCTTGGCCTTGTTAAATTGTTTCCGGCATGATATTCGGAGCGAGTCCAAATCGTAGGACCACCAATGTGGCCTGTGTTTACCGCGTGGTTTTGGCACTGGACAAGCCTGTCCTAGAGCATTTGAGAGCGCCGATGTAAATGTAGTAACAAGATCCTCCAGCTCCTCTACTGATGAGGGGGCTTGTGAGGGCAGTACTGGTAGGTCTCTGTCTAATATTTCATTGTGTAACTGCCAATCAGTGTTACGTGGATTGCGCTTCATGATTGGTTGTTCTACAATAAAGTCTAAAACCATTTCTATGTAACGGTGGTCGGAGAAAGAATGTTCTTCCAGAACCCGCCATTTTCTGACCCACTCATAAGCGCTTTCACTACAGATAGTGAGGTCTATGACCTCCCTGCGGGTCTTAGTGATAAAAGTAGGCTCATTACCCACGTTGCAAATCACCAGGTTGGTTGTTAAGAGGTAATCAAACAGAGACTCGCCCCTAGCATTGATGTCGGAGCTCCCCCATTGGACATGGTGAGCATTAGCGTCCGCTCCAATAATAAGATTACCCGTGCAGAAATTTGACACCAGGTCTTTCACCTCCGTTTGTGGTGGGGGTTCTTCGGCGTCGTAGGGCATATAGACCGACGCCACCGTCAGGCGGGTGCTGTCGACCGTTAGACTGATAGCGGTAATATCACCATTGGTGTAGTTAGGTAGGAGAAAGGAGTTCAACTCAGACTTGACCAAAATACACGTTCTGACTTTGCTCTCCTCGCTGGCTCGAATGAGCTTGAAGCCCTTAGTCCCCAATCCGCAGATTCTCGAGCTATTGACCCAGGGTTCTTGGATGAGGACCACATCCACGTCGCCTTTAGAAAGACGACTACTTAAAGCAGCCGAAGCCACTTTAGATTTGTGCAAATTAATCTGAAGCACCACCAACATGAGAGCGCACAGACTTCCCTGCCGTCCCCATATCGTCGAGGTTTGCTCCATCCCGGAGGTTGCCTATCAACGACGAGTTGTTCCGATTAACTGCCCGATGTGGCGTTGCAGGAGTCCTGCTGCCTGTAGCGTTAGATGTTAGTCGCTCAGCGTTGGCTGCTACCACCGTGACGTCGAGGACTTCCTCGTCCTGTAGGCTGTCCTCCATCTCCGAGTTGTTCACAGCACTATCGCCAAGAGACGTGGCGGATAACATGCTTTCCGCATCGGAATCCTCCGCTTCCTCTTCTGGTAATAAGTTTTCCGGTTCCCCCGGAGCAGCCGAGAAGGCAGCGCGCTGAGCATCACCACGATATACGTGGATAACGATCTGGCCTACGCTGTAGTGTACTAGGCCGTTGCACCTTTTGAGGGGCTCGATTGACTCTTTATTCATGGTGAACACCACCTGTCTGTCGGGCCCTACCGCATCCCCGACCAGATTGACACTCCAGTCATGCGTTGGGAGGGACGGATTCATTAGCCGTAGCATCCCGAGTATTCTCTCGGGTTCGTCAGGGATGGCCGGAATCCACGCCCTTGCCCTTGGACGAGCTGGAATGTCCTTCCAGTCGACGACCTCTATCTTTGCGCCCTGGTAGACTTCACCCAGTTTAGCAGCTGCTGCCTTGTACAGTGCTACGGTTTTTGCATCCTCGCATGCGAGTAATTTAATTTGACCCTGGTGCCAACCCGCATCCGTTACTCGTGCCGAACTACCCGGAAACTCCGGAGCAACGTTGAGAAGAATGTTGCCGAGTTCATTTCGCACGTAACGCCACCGGTCCTTGGGGATGGCCAGACGGTCATTGCCTCGGTCAAGGACGCCTATAAGGATCCTGTCCTTGGTTACCTCAGCAAAGCTTAGTTTGCCCGCTCCAGAGGTATTCTGATGCCGCTTGGGAGGGGGAATAAACTCCAGATCCGATCTCTGGCGCTTGAAAGGGTTAACTTTTAACCTCTTTGGCATGTACGAATTTTGGAAATCCGGTATCACAGCTTTCGCTAGCTCTACAGATTTACTGGAATTCGGCGACAGTGATTCCTGCGGTACCCCTTCATACCTCTTCAGGATCTTTGCAGCCAATCTTTTCTCGTGGTATGTGAAGCGGCGGGGAGATGTCTCCCTGGAGTGCGGACCCGTAGTTGCCATCGCGGTCGCTCTCCTTGCCGACATCTCAGTTGCAGCTTCCTTCTCCTTCGAAACTCCGAGGCCAGGTCGTGAGACCGCTGCCACAGACGTAAAGATACTGGTTTTCATATCAGCGGTTGATGGGAGTTTAGCATCCGCCGTTGTCCGCTTAGCTGCGTTGGCAACCGCACTGGTGCTAGCTCCCATCAAGTCAATCTTATTCGATAGAGGGTTGGTTGACCGACTCGTAGTTGCCATCGCTGTCGATCCCCCCCTTGATTGTGGAACGGAGGTTGTCCTCCGGCGTTGTTGTTGCTTCCTCGCCTGCTCCTCCATAGCTCTCCTTTGCTGAGGAGTGAAATTTGGCGTTGTTTGTTTTTTAGATTTTTCGTTTTTATTCAGGTTATTCGAGTTCATCTTGTTCGTACGACCCATCGCCGGACAAGGCCAGCTTAGGGTCAAGGGAAGAGTAGGGGAAAATGTGTCGTCCGCCGCGGCAGAGCCCCGTACCGCGGTAAGGCCATGCTTACTCTCTGAGGCGACCCGGTGTCAGAGAGGCTCCGTTCAAATACAGCCACGATTTGCCTCCCGGCTGCAAACGTCCAATGGGCACGGTTTCGCATAACACCCTGGATTGGGAGGGGGAAGATCTTTGTCGTCGCGCCAGAGAGACTAGGCTGCTCTCGTGATGAAGTGCCGTACGGAGCTATGATCACAAGGGCAGCGTAGCCCTGTGGCTATCGACTAATCGCAGTAAGAATTATGAAAATTCCTCAGTTTTGAGGTGTATGGCTGTAGTTTTTGACATGGGGCGAAGTATAAAAATACCCGATGCTTCTTTAAGGTGGTCTTCTATGACACATGTGTGTAGATATGCCCTTTACGAACAGCAAAAGTTGGACCAACTCGCTTAAACCTGTGAAATCGCAGTAAGAATTATGAAAGTTCCTCAGTTTTGAGGTGTCTGACTGTAGTTTTTGACATGGGGCGAAGTATAAAAATACCCGATACTTCTTTAAGGGGGTCTTCTATGACACATGTGAAAAGATCTGCTCTTTAAAAGCAGCCGAAGTTGGACCAACCCGATTAAACATGTGAACAAGCAGTAAGAACTATGAAAATTCCTCAGCCTTGAGGTGTCTGGCTGCAGTTTTTTCCAAGGGATGAAGTCTAAAAATACCTGATACTACTTGGAGATAGTGTTCCACGACACATGTGTAAAGATCTGCCTTTCAAAAATAGCCAAAGTTGGACAAACTCGGTTAAACATATGAAAGTGCAGTAAGAATTATAAAAATTCCTCAGTTTTGAGGTGTCTGGCTGCAGTGTTTGACATGAGGCGAAATCTAAAAGTAACTGATACCACTTAAGGGTGGTCTTCTATGACACATGTGAAAAGATCCGCTCTCTAAGAGCAGCCGAAGTTGGACCAACCCGATTAAACATGTGAAAAAGCAGTAAGAACTATGAAAATTCCTCAGGCTTGAGGTGTCTGGCTGAGGTTTTTTCCATGGGATGAAGTATAAAAATGCCTGATACTACTTGGAGATAGTGTTCCACGACACATGTGCAAAGATCTGTCTTTCAAAAACAGCCAAAGTTGGACAAACTCGCTTAAACATGTGAAAGTGCAGTAAGAATTATAAAAATTCCTCAGTTTTGAGGTGTCTGGCTGAAGTTTTTGACATGGGGCGAAGTCAAAAAGTACGTAATACCACTTAAGGGTGGTCTTCTATGACACATGTGAAATTATCTGCCCTTTAAAAGCAGTCAAAGTTAGAGCAACGCAGTTAAACATGTGAATTCGCAGCAAGAATTATGAAATTTCCTCAGCTTTGAGGTGTCTGGCTGAAGTTTTTGTCATGGGGCGAAGTCTAAAATTGCCTAATATTAGTTAATAGTAGTGTTATACGATACATTTGTAACGATCCGCCATTTAAAAGCAGCCAAACTTGAGTAAACCCATTTGACCATGTGAAAGCACATTAAAAATGATGAAAAGTCCCCGTGCTTTGGGTTGTTTGGCTTAAGTTTTTTTCATGGAATGAAGTCCGGAAATGCCTGATACCGTTTAAGGGTAGTGTTATACGACACATGTGTAAAGATCCGCCATTTAAACGTGGACAAAGTTGGAGAAACCTGCTGAAACAAGTGAAATCTCTGTAAAAATTAGTGAAAATCCCGAGCTTTGAGGTGTCTGGCTGAAGTTTTTGCCATGGGGCGAAGTATAGAAATGACTGAAACTACTTAAGGGTAGTGTCCTACGAAACATCTGAAAAGATCCGTCGTTTAGAAATTGTAAAAGTGGGACAAACAAGAGAAAGCACATTAATAGGAAAATAAAAGTTCCCGAACTTTTAGGTGTCTGGCTGAAGTTTTTGCCATGGGATGAAGTCCGGAAATGCCTGATACCGTTTAAGGGTAGTGTTATACGACACATGTGTAAAGATCCGCCATTTAAACGTGGACAAAGTTGGAGAAACCTGCTGAAACAAGTGAAATCTCTGTAAAAATTAGTGAAAATCCCGAGTTTTGAGGTGTCTGGCTGAAGTTTTTGCCATGGGACGAGGTCTAAAAATTACTGAAACTACTTAAGGGTAGTGTCCTACGACATATGTGAAAAGATCTATCATTTAAAATTAGTAAAAGTGGGACAAACAAGAGAAAGCAAATTAATAGGAAAATAAAAGTTCTCGAACTTTCAGGTGTCTGGCTGAAGTTTTTTCCATGGGATGATGTGTAGAAATGCTTGATTCTACTTAAGGGTAGCATTTTACGACACATGTGTAAAGATCTGTTATTTAAAAGAGGCCAAAGTTGGTCAAATCCGCTTAAACATGTGAAAGCGCAGTAAAAATTAGTGAAATTTCCCGAGTTTTGAGGTGTCTGGCTGAAGTTTTTTCCATGGGACGAAGTCTAAAAATTCCTGATACTACTTAAGGGTAGTGTTCTACAAAAAATGGGAAAATATTGGGTAGTTAAAAGCAGCCAAAGTGGCCCAAATGCGTGAAATTAGTAAAACAGAATAAATTTCCATAGGAAAATCCGCGAACTGGGGGTGTCTGGCTGGAGCCTTGTCACTGGTACGGGTCTAACAACACTTGATACTGACGCGGGGTGGTAATCTACGTCAAATATGTGAAAATCATCCATTATAAAATAAGTGAAGTTAGGGTCATTTTTTGGCGACTTTGACCCCCGATTCCTAGGCCCTTGTCATAGGTACAGCTTTAAAATTTTCACATTCTTTCTAGATTCGGGGAGGACTATCGATCGGTATTGGTTTCATCCATTATAAAATAAGTGACGCTTTTAGGCTCTGGGATCTTGGTCTATAATAGTAAATCACTGCAATACAAGAATGAAATTAGCTTCACAGTCTTCTCACTACAAGTACTACAAGGAAACGGTAAATTTTTGTTCGTTCTAGCCTTGCCGAAATATAACGGAACCCCATACGTTAAGCTATTGCAAAAGAAAATAATAAGGCACTTTTGGGGGATAATAAAACGATTAATATGCCTTTAAATAAGCATTAAGATAAGTGTTTGACGCAGTTATGAAAAAAGCATTTAATGAGATACCAAGTTATGGACTCCTATTTTTTTTACGATAGACACAATCTATTGAGATAGGAATTCGCTGCAGTTATAGAACAGAAAAATTGGAATCGTTTGATATGAAAATCTCAAAATGGCATTTTTTTAAGATACGAGGTTGAGAAAGTAAGGCATCGATATTTGGAATCAGCATAAAATTCAACATAGGAATCATGCATCAAATGTCGAGGATATGAAAATTTTTTAATATTTGTTGGCCAGTGTTACCTACAATCAATTTCAATTTCTTTTGGTGTCGATTTATGATCTAAATGAAAAAGCAGTCTAAAATTTGTTGCTTTACTTTTTTTGAAATATTAAAATACTTATATCATTGCATTTTGCGCACAAAAGCTTTATGAGCGCCTCCGTTCGAATCCTGCCAAGTGCGACAATTTTTTATTTTTATTTTATGTTTGAAACTTTTCTGTTTTAAATTAAAACTTTTCGGTTGAATGCTTATAAGAGTTTTTTTAAATACGCATTGACAATCCTACTCGGGAATCATAAGTTCGTGCCACTTACTAAAATGCATTTGCGATACATATTTGGTGGTTTTAACACTTTTTATTTCAGCTCTGTGAAGTTGGCACCTCCATGTCGGAATTAAAAAAAAAATCATATTGCATTCGTTTGTCCATCGTTTGTCCAGGAAAAATTTTCGTTTGTCCACCCCTAGTAAAAAAGTTATTTGGAAAAAGAAATCCGGTGTGAAGTTGGCACCTCCATGTCGGAATTTTAAAAAAAACCAAATATCATTCGTTTGTCCATCGTTTGTCCAGGAAAAATTTTCGTTTGTCCACCCCTAGTAAAAAAGTTATTTCGAAAAAAAAAAATCCGGTGTGAAGTTGGCACCTCCATGTCGGAATATCAAAAAAAAACCAAATGTCATTCGTTCGTCCATCGTTTGTCCATGTTTGTCCGGGAAAAATTTTCGTTTGTCCACCACTAGTAAAAAAGTTATTTAAAACAAGTAAGGAAGTCTAAGTTCGGGTAAGCCGAACATTAAATACCCAGTGTATGGAAACAATAGTAGTACCTATAAGTTATATATTTTCTATATATATTATAATTGTGGAAAAACGAACTCAATAAATTTATTAGTTAGTTTATAAAATTAATATTTATTTATGCTACGATATAACATATATGTACATTGTCCGTGTGCCCTCAAAATATTACTTATAGTTGAATGCATTTCTTACTTCTAATATACTTACGCCCAATTTGTGACAAAGTTTTAAATTGAAAAAAATACGTTTGGGCCAGTTTTTCGAAATTCAAATTATTTTCAAAGTTATAGCTATCACCACTTTTCGAAATTCCTTACTTTTTGATGTAAATAACTTCCGCTCCCTTAAAGTGCCAAAAAATTTTGTTTTGCTAATAGTTACCAATGCAATGCCCAACAACATCATACAAAAGCGCCATCTCGCCACGATGAGAAGTTAAAAATTGCGAATAATGTTTGCAAAAATTGGAAATGTCCTTTTGTAGAAGATACCATCTTTTATATATATTTAAAAAATTAGCAAAATCGGTTTGACCAATCGTGAGAAAATCATCAAAAAGTGAGGAATTTCGAAAACTGTTGATAGATATAACTTTCAAAATAATTCGAATTTTGAAAAATTGTATACGTATTTTTGTTTAATCGTTCTGAGCCATACTACCCACTTTCAATAAAATACAAGGCCGTCGAAAAAATTATAGGTGGCTCACTTAACAAAATTAACTCATCTTTTAAGACTCGTTAATAGTAGACAATTCCTTACAAATTTAACTACCAAATTATACTATAATTATACTATTTTAGTTATTTACCTTACCGAATTATGTCAATTTATGTGATTTTCGAAATTTTCCATATTGAAAGTGGACGTGATTGGGAAGCGATTTCGTTTAATTTCAACAGGTATACTTCCTATAACTCTAGTATACCTTGTGCCGAATTTCACGATTCTACCGTAATCAGTTTAAAACTTACGACCAGTCTTTTACGTGATTTTCTAAATTTTCGATATCGAGAGTAGCCGTGGTTGGACGGGGATTTTATCCAATTTCATCACGTATACTCCCAACAGTACTAGTATGATTTGTGCCAAATTTCATCGTTCTACCATAATTTGTTTAAAAGTTACGACCAGTCGAATTTTCAAAAATGGCTCCCTTGAAAGTGGGCGGTACCACGCCCACTTTTTAAAATTTAACAGAAAATCATAATAGAATGATAAGAAAGATTCACCTATGAAATTATATCATTTTATCAATTTCAGCTACCGATATATGCCAGTTTATGTGATTTTCGAAATTTTCGATACCGATAAAAGGGACGTGGTTATAATCCAAGTAATCTGTATACCAAATTTCATGCAAATTCCTCAATTTTTACTCAAGTTATGTTAATTTGTGTGATTTTCGAAATTTACGATCTCGAAAAAGGGGGCGTGGTTATCATCCGATTTCGCCCATTTTCAATAGCAACCTACCTGGGCCAAAAAGTAACCTGTATATAAAATTTCATGCAAATATCTTAATTTTTACTCAAGTTATCGTGTACAAAGACGGACGGACGGACGGACAGGCGGACGGACATGCCTGAATAGACTCCTATTTTCAACCTAAGAACTTTCATATATGGATCTTGATTATTTTGCACCGGTACATAGTACAGTTATGTGGACAAAATTATAATACCCCTGTACTAGTACGCTTGGTATAAAAATGCCTCCCTTAAAAGTGGGCGGGGCCACGCCCACTTTAGAAAATTTATCAAAAAATCATTATATAATGACCATGGGGATTCACCTATAAAATTAGGTGCGTCAAGCTGGACCCCCCCCCCCACGACGGATTTTAAATTTGAATAGCCAGGAATTATGTGCTATTTATGTGCTAATTTGTTCCCAAAAAAAAAAATTTTGTGCTCAATTTTTAAGTACTTTTTTTAAAACCCCAAAAGTGGGGGGTCCAGCTGGACGTCCAGCTAGACCCCCCCCTAAGAAGGAGTGGCATTAGGAAAAAACTTTAAATGTGGGAATTAAGTGCTATTTATGTGCTCGAAGAAAAACAATAATGTGTAAGAAAAAACAGAGGGGGCGAGGGGGGGTGGGGGGGTTAAATCGCCGGTCGACGGGCTGGGATTTTATTAAGCCAGGAATTATGTGCTATTTATGTGCTCGAAGATTCCAAAAAGATTTTTTAGGTTGTTCAATCTTTAAGTACTTTTTTTAAAACCCCAAAAGTGGGGGGTCCAGCTGGACGTCCAGCTAGACCCCCCCCTAAGAAAGAGTGGCATTAGGAAAAAACTTTAAATGTGGGAATTAAGTGCTATTTATGTGCTCGAAGAAAAACAATAATGTGTAAGAAAAAACAGAGGGGGTGGCGAGGGGGGGTGGGGGTTATATCGCCGGTCGACGGGCTGGAATTTTATTAAGCCAGGAATTATGTGCTATTTATGTGCTCGAAGATTTCAAAAAGATTTTTTTTGTTGTTTAAGTTTTAAGTACTTTTTTTAAACTTCAAAAGTGGGGTGTCCAGTTGGATGTCCAGCTAAAACCCACCCTAATAAATGGTAGCTGTAGGGAAAAAATGTATATGTGGGAATTATGTGCTATTTATGTGCTCGAAGATTTCAAAAAGATTTTTTTTGTTGTTTAAGTTTTAAGTACTTTTTTTTAAACTTCAAAAGGGGGGGGTGTCCAGCTGGACGTCCAGCTAGACCCCCCCCCCCCCCCCCCCTAAGAAGGAGTAGCTTTAGGAAAAAACTTTAAATGTGGGAATTAAGTGCTATTTATGTGCTCGAGGATTCCGCAAAATTTTTTTTTGTTGCTCACATTTTAAATATTTTTTTCGAATTTTAAAATTTGCGTACCAGCTAAAACCCACCCTAATAAATGGTAGCTGTAGGGAAAAAATGTATACATATGTGGGAATTAAGTGCTATTTATGTGCTCGAAGATTTCAAAAAGATTTTTTTTGTTGTTTAAGTTTTAAGTACTTTTTTTAAAACTTCAAAAGGGGGGGGGGGGGTCCAGCTGGACGTCCAGCTAGACGCCCCCCCTAAGAAGGAGTAGCTTTAGGGAAAAACTTTAAATGTGGGAATTAAGTGCTATTTATGTGCTCGAGGATTCCGCAAATTTTTTTTTTGTTGCTCACATTTTAAATATTTTTTTTCGAATTTTAAAATTTGGGTACCAGCTAAAACCCACCCTAATAAATGGTAGCTGTAGGGAAAAAATGTATATGTGGGAATTAAGTGCTATTTATGTGCTCGAAGATTTCAAAAAGATTTTTTTTGTTGTTTAAGTTTTAAGTACTTTTTTTAAAACTTCAAAAGGGGGGGGTTCAGCTGGACGTCCAGCTAGACCCCCCCCTAAGAAGGAGTAGCTTTAGGGAAAAACTTTAAATGTGGGAATTAAGTGCTATTTATGTGCTCGAGGATTCCGCAAAATTTTTTTTTGTTGCTCACATTTTAAATATTTTTTTTTCGAATTTTAAAATTTGGGTACCAGCTAAAACCCACCCTAATAAATGGTAGCTGTAGGGAAAAATGTATATGTGGGAATTATGTGCTATTTATGTGCTCGAAGATTTCAAAAAGATTTTTTTTGTTTAAGTTTTAAGATTTTTTTTGTTGTTTAAGTTTTAAGTACTTTTTTTAAAACTTCAAAAGGGGGGGGGTCCAGCTGGACGTCCAGCTAGACCCCCCCCTAAGAAGGAGTAGCTTTAGGGAAAAACTTTAAATGTGGGAATTAAGTGCTATTTATGTGCTCGAGGATTCCGCAAAATTTTTTTTTGTTGCTCACATTTTAAATATTTTTTTTTCGAATTTTAAAATTTGGGTACCAGCTAAAACCCACCCTAATAAATGGTAGCTGTAGGGAAAAAATGTATATGTGGGAATTATGTGCTATTTATGTGCTCGAAGATTTCAAAAAGATTTTTTTTGTTGTTTAAGTTTTAAGTACTTTTTTAAAACTTCAAAAGGGGGGGGTCCAGCTGGACGTCCAGCTAGACCCCCCCTAAGAAGGAGTAGCTTTAGGGAAAAACTTTAAATGTGGGAATTAAGTGCTATTTATGTGCTCGAGGATTCCGCAAAATTTTTTTTTGTTGCTCACATTTTAAATATTTTTTTTTCGAATTTTAAAATTTGGGTACCAGCTAAAACCCACCCTAATAAATGGTAGCTGTAGGGAAAAAATGTATATGTGGGAATTATGTGCTATTTATGTGCTCGAAGATTTCAAAAAGATTTTTTTTGTTGTTTAAGTTTTAAGTACTTTTTTTAAAACTTCAAAAGGGGGGGGTCCAGCTGGACGTCCAGCTAGACCCCCCCCTAAGAAGGAGTAGCTTTAGGGAAAAACTTTAAATGTGGGAATTAAGTGCTATTTATGTGCTCGAGGATTCTGCAAAATTTTTTTTTGTTGCTCACATTTTAAATATTTTTTTTCGAATTTTAAAATTTGGGTACCAGCTAAAACCCACCCTAATAAATGGTAGCTGTAGGGAAAAAATTTATATGTGGGAATTATGTGCTATTTATGTGCTCGAAGATTTCAAAAAGATTTTTTTTGTTGTTTAAGTTTTAAGTACTTTTTTTAAAACTTCAAAAGGGGGGGGTCCAGCTGGACGTCCAGCTAGACCCCCCCCTAAGAAGGAGTAGCTTTAGGGAAAAACTTTAAATGTGGGAATTAAGTGCTATTTATGTGCTCGAGGATTCCGCAAAATTTTTTTTTGTTGCTCACATTTTAAATATTTTTTTTTCGAATTTTAAAATTTGGGTACCAGCTAAAACCCACCCTAATAAATGGTAGCTGTAGGGAAAAAATGTATATGTGGGAATTATGTGCTATTTATGTGCTCGAAGATTTCAAAAAGATTTTTTTTGTTGTTTAAGTTTTAAGTACTTTTTTTAAAACTTCAAAAGGGGGGGGTCCAGCTGGACGTCCAGCTAGACCCCCCCCCCCCCTAAGAAGGAGTAGCTTTAGGGAAAAACTTTAAATGTGGGAATTAAGTGCTATTTACGTGCTCGAGGATTCTGCACAATTTTTTTTTGTTGCTCACATTTTAAATATTTTTTTTTCGAATTGTAAAATTTGGGTACCAGCTAAAACCCACCCTAATAAATGGTAGCTGTAGGGAAAAAATCTATATGTGGGAATTATTTATACCAATATTGTTGTTTATTAATTACGATGTTTAGCTTAACATATACAACATCAAATGAGGTACGATATAAGTCTTTGATGAAATGGATTTTTCACTTGTGATGAGATCATCGATTTCGTACCATTTCTCATTTTCTTTGAGTAGAACGGCGGTGTAGTGTCCCGTTTTTGCTGCCTCACGTCTGCCGTTAAAATCTTTCAATATATTACCTCTTGTGTGAGGGATTGCCGATTTGAAGCTCACAAAGCCTTGCAATTTATAATTGCCGCTTTGTATGCATATTAACTTTGGAACATCTTTTAGCTTTATCTGTTGAAATGTGTCGATTGAATATAGGTCAACAAATAATTATTTTACGTAAAAAATGTTTGAGAAAAAGTTGAGAATAAACATATAAAGAATTTTGAGAATCAAACAGAAGATACGTTTTTGCTAACTTTTGAGTTTTTTGTTATAGGTGTTTGTTGGGTTGGCACACTATTCAAAACGAGTGTGGGTCGTTTCTTGTGTGAGTGGTATGAGTTGAGCGGGCTCATTGCTGTTCATACTAATGAGACCCGATTAGTATTTTACTCAAACTCGTTGTATGAGTGAGTTGATCTTTACTGTGGAATCTATGAATCAATGAATGTAGATTCCACAGTAGAGATCAACTCACTCATACAAAGTGTACAGCACGGCCGGCCAAACAAATACTAAAACATTTGCATAAGTGTACGTAAGTTTTGAGTGATTTTGACGCGCATAACGGCAACAATTTAAATATCGGCGGTTAGAGTGCATGGCAAAAAATGGTCAGCGCTGCTACAAGCTGATGCACGAACTCAAAATAGTTAAATCCGAAAGCACTCTCACTCACGGTTGCCGAGCTTGGTAATTAGTTACCAAATTAGGCCGTTGATAACTAGCATTCATTTGTTTGGTAACTTTTTTTTAAATTTATTTTACGTAGTTTTAGGATACAAGAAAAATAGAAATGGCTATAAGACAATGATAATTCAAAATATTTGAAGGACGGAAGCAAGTGAAGCAGACTATAGACTAGGGTGGATCGACAAAGAATGTTTTTCCAGTCCACCCCTAGGATTAAAAATATTTTGAAGGCGATCCCAAAAAAAAATTTTTTTGCCACGCCCCCCAGATGGGCTATTTACTTTTTTTACACTACGTCGTCATTTTGAGTCCGATTTTAATGAGCCGTATACCGTTGTTAATGCCTTGGAAGCCGCCACAATTCTTACCTTAATCATTTTTTACTCCGAGATCAAATTCTAGTAGTGACTGTCGGTATCTCGTTTCACATCATACCTTTTTTTTTTATACCGACAGTCACTACTACAATTTGAGCTCGGGGTAAAAAATTATTAAGGAAAGAATTATGGCGGCTTCCAAACTATGAACAACGGTGTATGGCTCATTAAAATCGGACTTAAAATGGCGACGTAGTGTCAAAAAAAAAATAAATAGCCCATCGGGGGGCGTAGCAAAAAAAATTGTTTGGAATCGCCTTCAAAATATCTTTAATCCTAAGGGCGGACTGGAAAAACTTTTTTTTTGTATGGGGACCGATCCGCACTACTATACACTTCTTAGTGAACGTGAGTGTAAGTGAGATACCATAATATTTATTTGCTCGTATTATCTTGGTAACTGGTATAAAAACCATAAAAATTGGTGCGTTTTTTTTAATTCCAATTTTTTTTTTTTTAGAATCAATAAAACTTACTTTTAAACCTCATGGTAAATTTTGGTAACTTTTTACCAACATCTTGGTAATTTTTTCGTTTAGGCTTGTGGCAACCATGCTCTCACTGTCCGAAATCGGATTATGTATGCGCTGTACCACGAATCTAACTGATATTTTTTCAATCAGTGGCGTTGCTGCAATATTTTTGATTACCTTACCCCCCGATTATCGCGCGGAGTGTAATTTAGACCCCAATACTTATTTAATTTATTGCCATATCTTTGTTCTTTGTTGCACCAGAACCAATGATGCTCTAATTGCTAAATGTTTCAATCAAGGTATGAAACCGATTAAAATAAAGTTCCGGTTTCGGTTACGGTTTTGTAACGTGTTTCGGTTTCGGTTCCGGTTTCGCTCTTCAACATTTATTTCGGTTTCGGTTACGGTTTCGGTTTCCAAATAAAAACACCAACACAAAAAAATTGTGCTACTACAAAACTCAAATATGTACCTAAATGCAAAATAAGTCTGAATTTTTATAACTTTACTCCGGTTTTCATGAAGAATTTTCTCCAATATATGGTAATAAATATTACTTTCGCTATTTATGGAAAACATTTTTCTTTAATATAAGTATGTATGTTATAAGTTAGTGGTCATTAATTTGAAAATCTTTGAAAATTTGGTGGACTTTTGACCGATAAGTTTAAAAAATTAACTCTACTTTTTATATTAGAAAAATGTTAAAATGGAACGTTAATATGATGACGCTTTCTGAGACGGCCACTAAACATTTTTTTTTTCGGTTGTCGTAAATTTTTTCGATGGCTTCATTCGCCTATAGTTCAGTTCTTTCGAAATTTTGATATTGAGGTCAAAAAGTGTCTTGCTTAATCATCTTTCATGAAAATTATTCAGGGTAGCCTCTTTTAAAATAAAATAGGTATGTGTCCACAAAAAAATTCAAAACCGTTTGAAACCGGTTCCGGCTTTTGAAACGGTTTCGGTTTCGTTCTTTTTCAGAAAAAAATAACGGTTACGGTTTCGGTTTCGGTTTTGAAAAATGAATCGGTTTTAATCGGTTACGGTTACGGTTTCGGTTTCGGTTTCAGTCCTTGGTTTCAATAGAACATTTTTACAGCCAAAAATAGTTACATACTGAGTATTTTGGAATACTAAAGCTTCATATAAATTCGCCATATTAAACTACACTTATTTTTCTAATAAAGTGAATCGAGTTCAAATAAAAATACATGTTGATAGGAAATAAGGTATTTGTATTTATTATGATGTAGGAATGAGGATTAATTCCGACGTGATTCATTTCCTTAAAAAATAGAAGCATATTCGGCAACGAAAAATTATACAAAATTATTACAAAGTTGTAAAGACATATATTTCCGCCATCCTTGTTTTCCTCAAGGACTACAATATAAGATGGGATACCATAGGATTTGCGATATTTCATGGTTTTAAATTTTTATTTGTACACTTAAAAATACATTAACCCGAAGTCACAGTCCAACTTAACCACAGCTTTGCAAGTGCTATCTGTCAAAAATGCTTTAACTAACCTAAAATCATGTTTAATTTTTACTATGACTACGCCTATGGGAACGCGGCGCCCGAATTCAAAATAAAATCAATGACGCCAGTCGCCGAAAATTCTGGTAATTTAAATTATCAAAAAAAAAAAATGAATTAGTAACTACTTGAACATTTTCCCGTTATTGAGTGATACTCCAACTTACATGTTGAAGCACTAACTCAAAATAGTGCATATGTAGCAGCCAAATGCGTCTCCTTTGCTCATTTTTTCCGGAAAAATTTAATCCCTACTGCGTAACTCTAGGTCGAATCATAAGTTTAAAGGCAGCGGCAGCATTCGCGTCAAAAATCAAAGTTAGAGCTATTCGCATATTTAAAATTTTCAAACAAGTGCAGTAAAAGTGTAGTAAAAGTGTGTTTTTGTGAGTCGGAATCGCATACTAAAAACCTGAAAAAGCGACCTTTGTGTAAAGTGCAGTCAAGTGTTTCAAGTTCATCAGATTATTTTTGGTAAGTCAAAATTGTAATTTTCTGAATATGAATTGCAATTTTTTATAACCTGAAAAATGTGTTAGTAGTAGAGAGCCTATTTTCGAATAATATTTGGAAAAAAATTTCAAATAATATTTATTCGAATTATTTTGTATATTTGATAAGTAAAACAATCACTACTACATATGCATGCACACCCTTGCACATTCAAACATACATACATATCGTTACCTTAATTCACAAAGGCCCTAATTGATACATTTTTCGAAAAAGACTTTCACATATTTAAATATGACATAGTAAAATACATACTCTCTACAAATTTTAAAGAGTTACTAGCAGTAATAACAGAGATATCCCAAATTTACAAAGCCATATTTACATGCGTTCAATGTAAAAAAAATTTAGTTTTTTGCCTCTCCTGTAAAAATCTTCGAGCACATAAATAGCACTTAATTCCCACATATACATTTTTTCCCTACAGCTACCATTTATTAGGGTGGGTTTTAGCTGGTACCCAAATTTTAAAATTCGAAAAAAAATATTTAAAACGTTTGTCCAGGAAAAATTTTCGTTTGTCCACCCTTTGTTCAAAAGTTATTTAAAAAAAAAAACAAAATTTTGTGAAGTTGGCACCTCCATCTCTGAATAATTAAAAAAACTAAATGTCATTCGTTAGTCCATCGTTTGTCCACGTTTGTCCAGGAAAATTTTTTGTTTGTCCACCCTTAGTAAAAAAGTTATTACAAAAAAAATTTTTATTGAAAAAACAAAAATGTTGATTTTTGAAGTTTTTTTTTGCTTAATCGTTTGTCCACCGTTTGTCCAGGATTGTCCAACGAAAATTTTCGTTTGTCCACCCTTTGTTCAAAAGTTATTTAAAAAAAAAAAAAAAATTTTGTGAAGTTAGCACCTCCATCTCTGAATAATTAAAAAACTAAATGTCATTCGTTAGTCCATCGTTTGTCCACGTTTGTCCAGGAAAAATTTTCGTTTGTCCACCCTTTGTTCAAAAGTTACTTAAAAAAAAAAACAAAATTTTGTGAAGTTGGCACCTCCATCTCTGAATAATTAAAAAAACGAAATGTCATTCGTTAGTCCATCGTTTGTCCACGTTTGTGCAGGAAAAATTTTCGTTTGTCCACCCTTAGTAAAAAAGCTATTACAAAAAAAAGTTTTTATTGAAAAAACAAAAATGTTGATTTTTGAAGTTTTTTTTTTGCTTAATCGTTTGTCCACCGTTTGTCCAGGATTGTCCAACAAAAATTTTCGTTTATTCTTAAATAACTTTTGAACAAAGGGTGGACAAACTAAAATTTTTGTTGGACAATCCTGGACAAACGGTGGACAAACGATTAACCAAAAAAAAACTTCAAAAATCAACATTTTTGTTTTTCAATAAAAACTTTTTTTGTAATAACTTTTGAACAAAGGGTGGACAAACGAAAAATTTTCCTGGACAAACGTGGACAAACGATGGACTAACGAATGACATTTATTTTTTTTTAATTATTCAGAGATGGAGGTGCCAACTTCACAAAATTTTTTTTAAATAACTTTTGAACAAAGGGTGGACAAACGAAAATTTTTGTTGGGCAATCCTGGACAAACGGTGGACAAACGATTAAGCAAAAAAAAAACTTCAAAAATCAACATTTTTGTTTTTCAATAAAAATTTTTTTTTGTAATAACTTTTTTACTAAGGGCGGACAAACGAAAATTTTTCTGGACAAACGTGGACAAACGATGGACTAACGAATGACATTTAGTTTTTTTAAGTATTCAGAGATGGAGGTGCCAACTTCACAAAAAATGTTTTTTTTTAGATAACTTCTGAACAAAGGGTGGACAAACGAAAATTTTTGTTGGACAATCCTGGGGGGTTACTCTGTATTGCGATTCGAAAGAAATTCCTTTCGCATTTCAACAAAAATGTATGTGATTTGACAGCTTGCTAATAGCATTTACTTTCGCATCGCAATACAGAGTGACCCCCCCTGGACAAACGGTGGACAAACGATTAAGCAAAAAAAAACTTCAAAAATCAACATTTTTGTTTATTCAATAAAAACTTTTTTTGTAATAACTTTTTTACGGACAACGATGGACAAACGAATGACATTTTTTTTTTTTAATTATTCAGAGATGGAGGTGCCAACTTCACAAAAAAATTTTATTTTTAAATAACTTCTGAACCAAGGGTGGACAAACGAAAATTTTTGTTGGACAATCCTGGACAAACGATTAAGCAAAAAAAAAACTTCAAAAATCAACATTTTTGTTTTTCAATAAAAACTTTTTTTTGTAATAACTTTTTTACTAAGGGTGGACAAACGAAAATTTTTCCTGGACAAACGATGGACAAACGAATGACATTTATTTTTTTTAATTATTCAGAGATGGAGGTGCCAACTTCACAAAAATTTTTTTTTTTTTTAAATAACTTTTGAACAAAGGGTGGACAAACTAAAATTTTTGTTGGACAATCCTGGACAAACGGTGGACAAACGATTAAGCAAAAAAAACTTCAAAAATCAACATTTTTGTTTTTCAATAAAAACTTTTTTTTGTAATAACTTTTTTACTAAGGGTGGACAAACGAAAATTTTTCCTGGACAAACGTGGACAAACGAATGACATTTAGTTTTTTTTAATTATTCAGAGATGGATGTGCCAACTTCACAAAAAAATTTTTTTTTAAATAACTTCTGAACAAAGGGTGGACAAACGAAAATTTTTGTTGGACAATCATGGTCAAACGGTGGACAAACGATTAAGCAAAAAAAAAACTTCAAAAATCAACATTTTTGTTTTTCAATAAAAACTTTTTTTTGTAATAACTTTTTTACGGACAACGATGGACAAACGAATGACATTTTTTTTTTTTAATTATTCAGAGATGGAGGTGCCAACTTCACAAAAAAAATTTTATTTTTAAATAACTTCTGAACCAAGGGTGGACAAACGAAAATTTTTGTTGGACAATCCTGGACAAACGATTAAGCAAAAAAAAAACTTCAAAAATCAACATTTTTGTTTTTCAATAAAAACTTTTTTTTGTAATAACCTTTTTACTAAGGGTGGACAAACGAAACATTTAGTTTTTTTTTAATTATTCAGAGATGGAGGTGCCAACTTCACAAACAATTTTTTTTTTTAAATAACTACTGAACAAAGGGTGGACAAACGAAAATTTTTGTTGGACAAACGTGGACAAACGATGGACTAACGAATGACATTTAGTTTTTTTAATAATTCAGAGATGGAGCTGCCAACTTCACAGAATTTTTTTTTTTTTTTTAAATAACTTTTGACAAAGGGTGGGCAAACGAAAATTTTTGTTGGACAATCCTGGACAAACGGTGGACAAAAGATTAAAAAAAAAACTTCAAAAATCAACATTTTTGTTTTTTCAATAAAAACTTTTTTTGTAATAACTTTTGAACAAAAGGTGGACAATCGAAAATTTTTGTTGGACAATCATGGTCAAACGGTGGACAAACGATTAAGCAAAAAAAAAACTTTAAAAATCAAATTTTATGGGCTTTTAATATTTTTTTTAAATAACTTTTTTACTAGGGGTGGACAAACGAAAATTTTTCCTGGACAAACATAGACGAACGAATGACATTTGGTTTTTTTTTTAAATTCCGACATGGAGGTGCCAACTTCACACCGGATTTTTTTTTTCGAAATAACTTTTTTACTAGGGGTGGACAAACGAAAATTTTTCCTGGACAAACGTGGACAAACGAATGACATTTAGTTTTTTTTAAAATTCAGACATGGAGGTGCCAACTTCACACCGGATTTTTTTTTTCGAAATAACTTTTTTACTAGGGGTGGACAAACGAAAATTTTTCCTGGACAAACGTGGACAAACGATGGACAAACGAATGCAATATGGTTTTTTTAAAATTCCGACATGGAGGTGCCAACTTCACAGAGCTTTTTATTTCGAAGTATTATTGCATCGGGTAGGCAGTTTTTGCTGGGCATTCTGTCCTTGAAACAAAAGCAAAGCATCTTTAAGTGCTCCTTTTGCTTCTGCGTTTTCATTTGCCTCTTTGCTTTATTCCCTTTGTTATAATGAATTCTGCGTATTGTACTCAAACACTGCATTTACCTGTACTTCTGCCTCAGTGGCACATTCCCAAAGGCGTCAGAGAGAACTCAGCGAAAATTGCAATACATTGAAATGAACAAAAGTGAAGCTGAAGCAAGTAGGTAACGCCAGCAGAAAAAATGAATTTTACTTTGTGGCATTGAATTCTATTCTTGATAGAGAATTCACGTAACATTTAAAAATGCGAAATAAAGGACTTTTTACCACCAGACAGAAAAACAAATGTACTAACATAAACATATCGCCTGTGAGAAAAAAAAACCACGTAGGTTTAAATATTCTGAAAGCCAACGTAGACGACATTGGGTTGGAAGTAGAGGCGGGCTTCGTGCGTGTTTTTGACCGTGACACGAAACACGCACGCGTGTGTCCACGTGCTCGTGTTTGAAAATTCGATTTCGTGTCGTGCTCGTGCGTGTTCGTGTTGAGCTCGAAAACCAAAAATAAAACACGCACGAAAAAACACGATAAACTTTTTTTTCACTTTTTGTACTAAACTGGCGAACTTTTATTTTTTGTAAATTATATTTTTTATAACTTTCTTAATTCATCTGTGTTGTCAAAAGAAAAGATCATACTTGTACTGATACACTATGCCCCAAACTTTAGTTTACTTGTAAAGTAGATATGGGTATTGCATGTACAAAGTGCACTTGATTGCGTGCAAAGTTACAGTTGTTCTTTTTAATTTTTTTCTTCTTTTACCATTATACATATGTATCTACATAAGTACATACAAAAATATGAGTAAACATATATCGACGGCTCTGTTTCAAAATATTTTTCAAAAATATCCTAGATAGGTTGTTTTTGAATCAAATTCTTAGATAGAGCGTTGCTGAACAAATTCCAAAAGAGTGTTATTTAAACAAATTTTGATATAGGGAGTTTTTGAAAAATATTTTGAAATAGGGTGACGTGCCACTCAGTCGTCGGTATATACTTTCTAAGCTTTAGATGTATAAGTACATACCATGTACAAAGTTCATTTACAAATATATACAAAAATAAGAAAAAAGTAAAAAAATACCGTTTTATTTTTTTTGGTGCGTGTCGTAATTTTTCCCCGTGTGTGCTAGTGCGTTTTTTCGAAAATCTGTTTCGTGAACGTGCCGTGTCGTGTTGCAAAAATTATGCACGCGGCCACCTCTAGCTGGAAGTGAACGTAGATGCCATGGTTACATAGTGCTGTTTAACTTTTATCTATTCTGAAATCAGTGAGCTTTTATAAGTACGCGAGTCACCTCTTCACATGCTTCGTTGCAACCATGATATAAATACTACAGGTAAAACCGTTAATGACACTAGTGACATTTTTAAGCAAATCTCATACTCATTTATTTTTTGCCACGGCTTTTCTGTTTGGTTTTTTCAATCAAATAAATTACAAATCAAAATAATTAATTTTTATTTTTCTTCAATTTGCGATTAGAACTATTGCTAGAATTGTTAAAAATAAGGACTGTAAAAGCGGAGCGAATGTGCCCCTCTAGCAGGCTAATCTACCATCTCATTTCCTGCCAGTTTATAGTGTCCAAGCGTCCACCTAAACGTGCAGTGTAAATTGGAAATAATTTTTTTCAGTTTTTTCCAATTTTTCTTATTTTAAATTTTCTGAATATTTTTTCTATTTGACTTATATACTGACACTGTTGCCAAAGGAACGAAAAAAACATGTTATGGTTGGTGTGCTGTACATTTTCAAAACAACAAAGTCTTGAATAAAAATAAGAACCTTCCTATAAATGCGGATAACATAACCAAAAAAATTATCCTGACCAAAGTATATTAAACAATAGTTCTCTCTTTTCTGTAGGACTTTTCCCGTCAAATGAAAAAAAAATATTAACCCGTTCTGGGCGTGGATTCTCTAACAGTGAGTTTTGAAATTTTCACTTTTTCACCATTTAAAATATATGGGAAAAAGTGTACATTTCAAAACTCACAGTTAGAGAATCCAGGCCCTGTTTAAGATTTTTAAATTTTTTCAATAGTGTGAAGAAATAGCAAATTGTTTCATATAAATACAATACCGCTTGCCTCAGTTGCTTGCACGTTTAAATAGAGTTTAGAGTTCAGATTAGCTAGACTCTGGCACATTTTAGCTAATATGAATGGGCTAATCCTTTTTCAACTGGATCTTAGACCGAAAACGAAACTGTAAGCGATTAAAATCGATTCATGACCCCTGCGGGTTAGGGGTTTAGAATATGCTCGTGGTGGAATGCCTGTCACAAGAGACGTCTAAAATCCATTTCGGCCACGGTCACGGGGTTGATGAAATCGGCAATGCGAATAGTACCATAAGGTGGTTCGGCAGCTGTGAGAGCATAGACTCAATACCGTATAACTCTGTTTGGTCCGTCACGCCTCTCTTACAACAGCAACAGCGAAGCCGACTAATTTCTCGAAACCGAAAACTAAATCGTAACCATTATTTTAATAAAAAAAACGAAACCGTTTCAAATCCAGAACCGGTTCAAAACAAGTTTGTACTTTTTTTATAAATTGATTACTTCATTTCGCGGACACATATTTTCCTTAATAAGACGGTACCCTGGTTTTGATTCCGAATAAAAAACTCTATTGGAAACCAATCCACCAGTTTCTGCGACACTCTGGCGACAACCTTCTTTTGGTGCCATCGGCGGAAATCGACAAATATTACATACTCGCCCTTTTTTAATACACAAACGTCCGAAAAGAGGTAGATTGCAAAGTGGCCAACGTTACTTCGTTGCTGTTTGTATTTGTATTTATTTGGTAAATTTATCCTGGCACAACAATTTGATAAAATTATTTTATAGTGCTAGTCGGTAACGGTAAAAAATAGGAACATTTTAAACTTGACACTTAACGCTAAAAAAAATAAAGAAATATGTTTGGGCTAGCATATTTCTTAGTGTTGATAATTTTTTGGCCTGTACCCTGTTTCTGTAACTTTTTAACGAAATTCGTTATTGTCGTTAACATTGTTTTTGACAAATTTTGTACAGAAAATTGTGTCAAAATTAACGATTTTTATGTAACGAACATCGTTAAAAGTTACAGAAACGACGTGCTGGACAAATGCTATCTAATTTTTTAACTTTTAACTTGCACGTCGCAAGTAGTAGTAGTAAATTTTATACTATCTTTTTTTCGCTCCTTTAACTTCTCTCTATTCCACTGTCATAACCTCATATTCTCAGTACCCTCATAGTTTAGTACGATTTTATCATCCGTGTTGTTTCGCTTGTGACAAGGAAGAGTAACGGGGATAAATTAGACCCACGGTGTAGAATTTTCCACTCGTCATCATATATGTAACATTTCCATAGAAATTGTTTTACTACCACATCTTAGTTAACGTAAGTATCTCATAGAAAAAAAATTACTACACCTCTACGTTAGCGTTATATTTTATTCAAAACCAGTAGGGAAGTCTAGACCGGGTAAACCGAACATTAAATACCCACCGGTACTTAGAAGGGCCACGCCCACTTTTAAAATTTTACAGGAAATCACAATAGAATGAGCAGGAGAATTTACCCACCAAATTATACTATTATATCCATTTACCTTACCGAATTATGTAAATTTTCCGGAAGTGGGCGTGGTCGGGAAGTGATTTCGTCCAATTTCATTAGGTACACTCCATATAACGCTAGTATATCTTGGGCCATATAACGCTAGTATATCATGCGGCATAGTCATAGTCGAGATAAAGTAGGTACTAAAGGTAGTGTCAGCATTCTAACACCACTTTCAATGAGGTCCCTTAACCTAGCACACACATTATAGCACACTCCAAAAAGGAAGTCGTACTAAATTGCACAATATTTAATGTGCTAATTTAATACGGGTTCATTTAATTTATTACAGTTGTTTTTTAAAAATTATCGGTGTGTGTGTGTCAGCTTAGGGTTAAGCCAGCACACTTACTGTATGTGCTATAGTGAGTGTGCTAGCTTAACCTTAAGCTGGCACACACACCGATAATTTAAAAAAAAACAACTGTAATAAATTAAATGAACCCGTACTTAATTAGCATTAAATAGTGGTCAGTCAAAAACGTTTTCTTTTTTGGAGTGTGCTATATACAGTAAGTGTGCTGGCTTAACCCTAGGCTGGCACACACACACCGATAATTTTTAAAAAACAACTGTAATAAATTAAATGAACCCGTAGCATTAAATAGTGGTCAGTCAAAAACGTTTTCGTTTTTGGAGTGTGCTGGCTTAACCCTAAGCTGGCACACACGCACCGATAATTTTTAAAAAACAACTGTAATAAATTAAATGAACCCGTACTAAATCAGCATTAAATAGTGGTCAGTCAAAAACGTTTTCGTTTTTGGAGTGTGCTACATACAGTCAGTCTGCTGGCTTAACCCTAAGCTGGCACACACACCGATAATTTTTAAAAAACAACTGTAATAAATTAAATGAACCCGTACTAAATTAGCATTAAATAGTGTACAATTTAGTACGACTTCCTTTTTGGAGTGTGCTATAATGTGTGTGCTAGGTTAAGGGACCTCTTTCAATGGCCTATCTGTCAAAAAAGCTTACGCTAACTTTACTACCTACTTTATCTCAAATATGCGGCATAGTGCATCAGTTTAAAAGCTATGACTACTGGAATTTTCAAAAATACTGCGATGCCACGCCCACTTTTAAAAATTTATCAAAAAATCATAATAGAATAACTACCAAATTATAACATTTTAGCCATATCCGTTACCGAATTATGTCAATTTAGGTAATTTTCGAAGTTTTCGATATCGAAAGTGGGGTGGTTGGAGGGCGATTTTATCAACTTTCAACAGGTATGCTCCCAACGATACTAGTATGCTTCATGCCAAATTTCATCGTTCCGCCGTAATCAGTTTAAAAGTTACGACCAGTCGAATTTTCAAAAATGCTTCGTTTAAAATTGGGTGGTGCCACTCCCACTTAAAAAAAATAAAAAATAAAAATAGTGAACAGGAGGATTTACCTATAAAATTATATCTCTTTAGCCATTTCAGCTGCCGGGAAATTTTCGATATCGAAAAAGGGGGCGTGGTTATCATCCGATTTTGCCAATTTTGCCCTAATCAACTCCTCTTTTCAACCTAACAACACACACTTGCCTAGAATCTAAAAAAACAATGTGTATGGGCTGTAGTAAACTCTTGTGTATCAACTGTACTAATACTGAAAATGATGTGATTGTTATTTTTGTTAAGTTTTGAAGACTTAAAGCGTGTATTGTTTTATAAAATTGTTTATTTTTTGGGCTGTAAAAAAATGCCATTTAATTTATCCTTACGTTTTTTTTAAATTCGTTGTGTAAAAAGTCTGTTAAAATCAAATACACATTTTTTGGTGAACAATAAAATCTTTTGTATATTTCTTTTAAATTACTCTAGCTGAAATTAATTTAGATCAGCCTTTATAGTTATTTAGCGATTTAATATAAAAATGTATATTTTATTAAAATAAAAAAACGGTGTAAAATTTACTACCACCTCTACATATACGTTGAAACATTTCACCTCATCAGTTAAAGGTTAATAAAACAATTGTATGTGACACAAAAACTGTGCTGTGGTTTGGTGGCAAAGGGTTAATACGCTTGTTTACATTTTTTTGAAGGAAAAACTCCTACAAAAACAAAAGATTTCAGTTGTCAATTCTACCTTGTTGAATTTGCCTTTGATCCTGACAAAAGAACCGAAAAAATTCAATTTTGTTTGGTTTGAATGATTTACGGCTTTTCCATAGCTACTTTTCTTCAGGGTACATTTACAATATTAGGAAAAATTTGTTTTGATAAGAGATGAGTAACGAAGATGGGTAAGTACTCAATACACCTGAGGACTGAATATTAACGCATCCGCCAGCGAAGTCCTTTCTGACATCAATCGTACGCTAAGCAATGTTGAATTGATGACGGCTAAATAAAGCACATTAAGGACGCAGTAAACGAGAAAAATAAAAGCCACACAATTTTTCGCTCTTTTATACGCTTAAAATCTTTTCCGAAAATGCATGCAGATGTATAATATGCCATAGAATAATTCTCAGTCGGAAAATCGATTGCAAGAAAATACTTCACCATCGATGTTATATGTGTGTATCCGGAAAACATTTAATGCTCCTAGAATGTGTTTCATATTTGAATCATAAGCGAGTCTGTGTGTGATTTAGCATAGGAAAAACGAAACGCTTGTTACCGCGCAAGGACCAGTTGTAGCGAAAACAATTGTTTCCTTGAATCCCAATAATGCCCAAAAAGCCCTTGAGGTGCGTAAACTATGCATACATAAACAGTTGGACGGAGGAAGGTGGAAGTTAAAACTACGGGATTCCAAGATTGCCATCCCTACTATACACCTATACATACCTACTCAATACCATCGCAATGAATGCTGTTGATACAACAAACAAAAATTGTTACAGCTAAAGCGGCAGCGAAAGACAAATGGCAATGTTAGTAAAAGCTAAATTAAAAGCCGACAATGCGAATTGTGCGAAATTGAGAGAAACTGTTGAAGGCACAAAAATCAAAGAGAGAAAACGCGGCATATTTGCATTTTCAACAGTGACATGGTCTGACAAAAGAGTTGAACAATTTTACTTAACTGTAAATGCTTTTTGACAGGGCAATATTTAAAAAAAAGTTATGTTTAAGCGACATAACATGGTTTCGTTTATTTCATCTGCATTACATATTATTGTAATTCGCAGATAATTTATGGAATATTCGGAATACATAGCTTATAGTCGCAGTTACAAGTGGTTTTTCACAAGCAAAATGGGGTAAGCCAATAGCCGCCAATGCTTTCAGAGCTCACCACCAAATAATAAATATAAGGTGCAACAAAACACAAGTGGTTTTACACAAGCAAAAAGGGGTAAGCCAATAGCCGCCAATGCCTCAGAGCCCAAGTGCTCACCACCAACAATTTTGAGGGGTTTTCTAAGGAAGTGAGAATAGCCAACGATGCATTCTCAGAGCCAAAGTGCTCGCCCCAATTAATACATACAGAGTGTCAATACCAAAACACAGTCAACTAGACTTGATGGTACATACCAATAATTAAAAAGAACCAAACACAGTCCATGAGACTTGATGGAATATAAAAATAATAAAATCAATAAAATTAAAAAGACTTTGGTTGAGGTGGGATTCGAACCGGCAACCCCGGCCAACTCCCTCAACCATATAATATAGCAACAACAATAATAATAAACTGCTCGCCGCCCACCATTTAACTCCAGCTTAGATATGATCCGGCTCGAAGGACCATCAAGTCTCATGGACTGTGTCTGGTTCTTTTTAATTATTGGTATGTACCATCAAGTCTAGTGGACTGTGTTTTGGTATTGACACTCTGTATGTATTAATTGGGGCGAGCACTTTGGGTCTGAGAATGCATCGTTGGCTATTCTCACTTCCTTAGAAAACCCCTCAAAATTGTTGGTGGTGAGCACTTGGGCTCTGAGGCATTGGCGGCTATTGGCTTACCCCATTTTGCTTGTGAAAAACCACTTGTGACTGCGACTATAATCTATGTATTCCGAATATTCCATAAATTATCTGCGAATTACAATAATATGTAATGCAGATGAAATAAACGAAACCATGTTATGTCGCATAAACAGTTATCATCCTTGAAGCTGGGCTCACCAGACAGTGGTTTGTTGGACATCATGATCGACTGCGTAGGGAACTGCCGTAGTAGAAACAAATCCCTTTAAATAAAAAATATATTTTCGGAAGCCTTTTAAAACTCGAGCTCGCAAGGTGAGCTACGAGTATTTTTACACTAGATTGGGATCGAGAGGTGAGTAGTAAGAAGAGCTCCCATCGTGTTTTTCAAATATTTGTCATTAATTAAGGTCGAGCTTCTGTTCATATTTTCCTACAATTTGGCGGAATCTGTTAAGCCAGTTTAGTTTTTGCTGAGAAGCTCTTCTAGCAGAACACTCAGAGGTTTTCCGACCACTACCCAAAGGCGACCTCGTTTTTTAAACCCTTTTGTAAACTTTTTTTGATATTACTAGTGCTAACTCAATTAAATTTGGCCCCATTGTTCGGTATCTGCGACAGGATAACAGACTTACCAAATCTATAGATGGAAGCGGATGTGGCATTCGCATCGCCACTGATACTTTTACATGCCAATACATACACTGATAGTACATACTTGACTCCACACGCATAGGTATATAATTTTGTATACATACATTTGCTTGTGTGGATGTTCCTGACCGAACAAGAAAATCAATAATTTTCGGTAAGTATACGTACGCAGATATGACAGGACGAAAGTTAAAACACACATGTATACATGCATGTATGTATGTATGGACTTGCAACAAGGAAATCAAAAAGGAGAGCATAGCAGTGGGTGGAATTTAATTTTTTTGCCGTTGCTATTGTTTTCATTTGGAACGGCTGTTGGCGTATTTGGTATAAAAAATACCGATGTGTATACTTTTGTTATTAACCTGCAAAAAAAAAATGTGACTAATCTGTAAAGAGAGTGATTCGCGATTAATCTTTTTCGTCTACATAAGTACCTAAATGTTGATTGTGTAGCATGGTCATTAGAGCGTCTCGGGCTTACAGGCAAAAAAAAAGTCGGCCGTACCTCCCCTCATACGAAGTGTTTTTGAAAAACATTTAAAAATTTTTTTTTTTTGTGGCAACCCTAGATGTCGCCCAATTACATTTTTCTTCAAATTTTTGGCATTTGTTGTCGGATTTTTTTTTGTCTCTAAGAGGAGGTTTTTTCTCAAGAAAGTTCATTGAGCTCATGCGTTTCGTTGTGGTACCACACTTTGAAATCCGACAAAAAATGCCGAAGATATGAAGAAAAATGCAATAGGGCGACTTCTAGGGTTGCCAGAAAAAAAATACAACTTTTTTTAAATGTTTTTCAAAAACACTTCATATGAGGGGAGGTACGTTGTGGTATCACACTTTAAAATCCGACAATAAATGCCGAAGATATGAAGAAAAATGCAATTGGGCGACATCTAGGGTTGCCAGAAAAAAAATATAATTTTTTTTTAAATGATTTTCAAAAACACTTAATATGAGGGGAGCTACGGCCGACTTTTTTTTGGTGATACGCTCTAATGGTCATAGGGGTGTGTCTAAAAATAGGCAGCGATTTTCACCTCACAACAACACGAATTGAACCTCTCCTAACAAAATGACCCCGCTGTGCAAACACGAGTAGTCTAGTCTAAAATTTTGTGGGCCGAACTGTTTTCTTATTATTTTAGTATAAGTTTATATAGTATATCTGTAAGTATATGGAGAGGCTAATTGGACCCCGAATGAAAGCACTACTTCTCAAGCGGGGACTTTTGACTAATATGTGTATGACAAAAAACCTAAAATTAACTTACACCCCTATGAGAATGCTACACGGCTAAAAAAATTAACCTAAATTTTAAATCCGTATAAAGTTTAATAAATTTTTCAAACTTTTTTTTACACTATTTCAAACCGTCCAAATACCTACAAAGATTTTAAATTTTTTTTTGGTTTCGATTTAAAAACTAAACGAAACAAGTAAGGAAGTCTAAGTTCGGGTGAAACCGAACATTACATACCCAGCTGTGCACATAAAGTGGCCGTGATCGTTCACCGATTTTTCTTATTTTCTGTGGTAGTACTCTACATAAACATAACATGCCTGGTACCTAGTTTCGTAAATCTATCTCACACCGTTCTGAAGTTGTTAGCAGTCGAATTTAAAAATTGCTTGACTCATAAGTGGGCGGTGCCACGCCCACTTTCCAAAATTTTGAAAAAATTATGTAAAGAATATGAAAGTTGATGTATGTACCAAATTATATTATTATAGCGAAATCAGTTAATTAGATATGGACTTTTCAATATTTCCACCTCCTTTCAATATAACTTTTATGAAAAAGTAGGCGTGGTCGCGAAGCGATTTCGTTTATTTTCTATAGCTGAATTTACCACAACAATAGTATGTCCTCTACGAAATTTCGTTATACTAGCATAAACTGTTCTGAAGTTATTAAGAGTCAAAATTTTAAAATTTCTTCAAATATACGTGGGCGGTACCACGCCCCCTTTTCAAAAATTTTTATAAAATCGGCCTTAGAACATCTAAATCAATACATATTGCAAATTTTATCATTGTAGCTGCTTCTAATATTGAATTAACCCATTTTATACGTTTTTCGAAATTTTCGATATCGAAAAAGGGGCGTGGTTATGGTCCGATTTTACCCATTTTCAATAGCAATCTATTCTGAACCCAAATAAGTACGCATGCCAAATTTGGTGAAGATATCTCATTATTTGCTCAAGTTATCGTGTTAACGGACAGACGGACGGACGGACGGACGGACGGACAGACGGACGGACATGGCTCAATCAAATTTTTTTTCGATCCTGATCATATTGATATATGGAAGTCTATATCTATCTCGATTCCTTTATACCTGTACAACCAACCGTTATCCTAACAAAGTTATAATACCCTGTGTACAAGTACAGCTGGGTATAAAAAACAGTAGACATATGTTTTTTTGGTTTGTTTGAATGTAATCGAATTTTGCCTACATAAACTTTATGTGCGGCGTGTGACTCCTGAGCGCTTTCGTTCGAATCCTGCCAAGTGCAACATTTTTTTAATTCTATTTTATTCTTAAAACTTTCCGGTTTAAAATTAAAACTTTCGTTTTAAAATTAAAACTTTGTGGTTAAAAATTAAAACTTTTCGGCTTAAAATTAAAACCATTTCGGTCTACAATTTTTGTTTTGAATCCACTTATGTTTGAAAGCTTATTCAACATTGAATTTTGCCAACAATATTGTGGCGAATGTTCTCAAGAATCGCTCATCTCCCAACTCTAGCGTATTTCCATCACTAGCGTCACTACCACAACTATAGCTGTGAGAGCGAGAGGCAGGTTTGCGAATGTGGCACACAGAGGAGATGACGATAGATTAACGTTTCGAGAACACGGTTGCGCGAATAAACCAGAAATGTGTAGACATTTCTAGGTTGTGAAGCTGCTGTCTTCTAGGGTATATAAACCGCGCAAAGACAACGCAAATCAATCAGTTTATTTTGAAGTATTTTACAGTGAAGTACTGAACAGTGAATTAACCCGCGATATTGTACTACGGTTTTTAGTACTGAATAAAGCGTACTACTTATTAGTGAAGAAAAAGGATGGAAAAATGCGGTTCTGTGTGGACTACCGGAAGTTGAACGACGTAACGAAAAAGGACAGCTATCCATTACCCAGAATTGACGATACTCTGGACTCACTATCTGGTACGAAATGGTTCTCAACACTGGACTTGAAAAGCGGCTATTGGCAGGTAGAGGTGAAAGATGAGGATAAGAAAAAGACAGCCTTCAGCATTGGAGAGGGGCTGTGGCAATTTACGGTAATGGACTTTGGACTATGTAACGCTCCAGCTACTTTTGAGAGACTCATGGATCAAGTATTGAAAGGACTGCATTGGAAAACATGTTTGGTGTACCTGGATGACATCATCGTGCTGGGAAAAAGCTTTGAGGAACACCTTAAGAACTTGGAGGAAGTTTTCCAAAGGATAGCTGGCGCCGGTCTGAAATTAAGTCCCAAAAAGTGTGCATTGTTCAAGAAGGAAGTAAGTTACTTAGGTCACAAGGTTACTACGGAGGGAATTTGCACTGCTAAAGAGAAGATCGAAGCAGTAAAGGATTGGCCAAGACCGAAAAATTTACATGAGCTACGAAGTTTCCTCGGACTGTGCACGTATTATCGTCGATTTGTACCGAATTTCGCCAGCGTAGCCAGTAGCCTTCATGAGTTGACCAGGAAGAATATGTCATTTGATTGGAAGAAGGAACATGAAGTGGCTTTCCAAACCTTGAAGGAACGGCTGTGCACTGCCCCAATGTTAGCGTATCCAATCCCAGGCTCAACATTTATTTTGGATACAGACGAGAGCGGTTACGCGATTGGAGGGGTTTTGTCACAGATTGTCGATGGGCAGGAGAAGGTAGTGGCGTACTATAGCCGCACAATTGGGAAGCCCGAAAGGAACTATTGTGTAACACGGAGAGAACTACTGGCATTGGTGGAGTGCATCAAGCATTTCCACAAGTATCTCTATGGACAGCGATTTCACGTCAGGACAGACCATGCAGCCTTGAAATGGCTCTTGCAGTTCCGTAATCCAGAAGGTCAATTGGCACGGTGGATAGAGCGACTACAAAGTTATGACTTTTCCATAGAGCATCGCAAAGGCAGAAACCACGGCAATGCTGATGCAATGTCCCGGCGACCATGTAACCTAGAATGCAAGCATTGTTCGAAAGCTGAGGCCAAGGAAGATGTTATAGATGTGCGGCTAATGACTATAACATCTACGGACGAATGGAACATGGATCAACTAAGGAAGCATCAGCTAGAGGACCCAGATCTGGTACGTGTGATGCAAGGAATCGAGCAAAACGAACGACCAACAATAGAGGAGATGTCAGCAGAGAGTCCTGTTGCCAAGTCATATTGGGCACAGTGGAACATTCTGAAATTGGTATCCGGTTGCTTACATAGAGTATGGGAAAGCGAAGATGGTCAATGCGCTCGGAAGCTGGTAGTTGTCCCAAGGAAGAAAATCTCTGATGTTTTGAATGAGCTACATAATGGCCCAAGTGGAGGTCATCTCGGAGTCACGAAAACGTTGGAGAAAGTCAAGCAGTCAAGATTCTATTGGGTTGGTTGCCGGCAGTCGATCGCGGAGTGGATTGCCAACTGTGAGGTGTGCATCAAAGCAAAGGGTCCGAAGTCGAGAAGTCATGGACAGATGAAGCAGTACAACACAGGTGCACCGTTTGAGAGGATTGCCATGGATGTAGCTGGTCCATTTCCTACTAGCAAACTCGGGAACAAGTACGTATTAGTTGTTATGGACTATTTCAGCAAATGGCCAGAAGTTTACCCGATTCCAAATCAAGAGGCAGAAACCATTGCAGAGGTGTTCACTAACAATTGGATAGCGAGGTTTGGTGTACCGATGGAGTTACATTCTGACCAGGCAGGAATTTCGAATCAGTCGTATTCCAAGAAATGTGCAAGATATTGGGTATTCGGAAAACTCGAACAACTGCATTGCATCCTCAGTCAGATGGCATGGTGGAACGTTTCAATCGAACCTTGGAAGAGCACATGAGGAAAGTAGTGGATAAGTTCCAGAAAGATTGGGATACGCACATCTCCTTGTTCCTGATGGCATATCGCTCGGCAATACATGAAACAACGGGTCAGACTCCGGCAAAAGTAATTTTTGGGAATGATCTGCGGTTGCCAGCTGACTTGAAGTTTGGGATAAATGCTGATGAAGGAATAAATGCCAGGAAATCCACTAGCATCTTGGAAGAAGAAATGAGAGAAATACACGATCTTGTAAGACAACGGACGAAGATCATGAGTGATAAGATGAAAGCCAGATACGACAAAGCCATCAACTCGGAAGGTTTTAAAGGAGATTTAGTGCTGTTATACAACCCACAACGAAAGAAAGGTTTGTCCCCAAAACTGCAATGTAACTGGGAAGGCCCATATAAAGTAATAAAGCGGATTAAAGATGTTGTCTACCGCATACAAACTGTTGGAAGACCACGAAACAAAATGAAGGTGGTTCATCTGGAGAGGCTAGCAACGTTTGGATCGGGAAATGTGTCTGATCGGGACGATCAGACTTAGGTGGAGGGCAGTGTCCCGAATGTGCTCAAGAATCGCTCATCTCCCAACTCTATCGTATTTCCATTACTAGCGTCACTACCACAACTATAGCTGTGAGAGCGAGAGGCAGGTTTGCGAATGTGGCACAAAGAGGAGATGACGATAGATAAACGTTTCGAGAACACGGTTGCGCGAATAAACCAGAAATGTGTAGACATTTCTAGGTTGTGAAGCTGCTGTCTGCTAGGGTATATAAACCGCGCAAAGACAACGCAAATCAATCAGTTTATTTTGAAGTGTTGTACAGTGAAGTACTGAACAGTGAATTAACCCGCGATATTGTACTACGGTTTTTAGTACTGAATAAAGCGTACTACTTATTAAGCAGAATCGGAGTGTTTTATTTAACGTACAGTGATCGAACTCAGGGAAAATAATCAAGGAATCATCGAATTCGTCACAATATTTATGTGTGTGATGTAGCTCAGTGGTAGAGCAGACGGGCATGATGCGGGAGTCTTGGTTCGAGTTCCAGCCAACGGACAAAAAATAATTTTTTCTTTAGAAAATTGTTAAAACATTTGTGGTTTAAAATTGAAAACTGTTTCATTTAACCAATTTTTTTGAAAACTGGTCTAGTTTAAATTGGAAACCAATTTTGGTATATGACCAAACCAAAAAAGTTTAAAATTTAGGTTCAAATTTTTAATCGTGTACCCAAATTGCAATTTACTTATGTATGAACATGAACTAAAGCCCAGTGTGAACGAAAGATACTAATTGCGGATCACTCTCTTTAGAGTTTAGACAAACGAAGTTATGCAGGGAGTATGTTTATGTATGTATGTTTGTCTAGTGCATGCATAAGCATTTCCATGTACCGTTTATGTAGTCTTATAATGTTGCAAACAGATTTGTACATACGTACATATTTGGTTGTTTTACTAGTCCTGTAATGCGAATATCATAAATTGAATTATTTTTAATCATTTTTACTTTATTTGTTCATACGCTTTAGATGATCATTGACTAGAACGTAAATAAATTAAAGAAGTAAGCTGATTTGCTGAGGTCCCTTAACCTAGCACACACATTATAGCACACTCCAAAAAGGAACTCGTACTAAATTGCACACTATTTAATGCTAATTTAATACGGGTTCATTTAATTTATTACAGTTGTTTTTTAAAAATTATCGATGTGTGTGCCAGCTTAAGGTTAAGCAGGCACACTCATTATAGCACACTCCAAAAACGAAAACGTTTTTGACTGACCACTATTTAATGCTAATTTAATACGGGTTCATTTAATTTATTACAGTTGTTTTTAAAAAATTATCGGTATGTGTGTGCCAGCTTAGGGTTAAGCCAGCACACTTACTGTATATAGCACACTCCAAAAACGAAAACGTTTTTGACTGACCACTATTTAATGCTAATTTAGTACGGGTTCATTTAATTTATTACAGTTGTTTTTTTAATATTAAACAAAACATCGTTTTTCATGATTTCACTACAATATTGCATGGGGTACACTTAGTAAGTACCACGCAATGTACAGTTCACTTTTTTCTGCCACCAGTGTGAGTGGAGCAACGAAATCTTGAGCGAAATATGTAGTTTTGTTTCATCTACTCAATTTTAGCTTGGGCTCGTTTTCAGATTGATAACCCGAGACGTAGATGTCGCTATATTATCACCTGGTTAATAGCTCTATTATGTAAAACGCTAACTGTAGCAAAGAGCCATATACATACCTTTTTTTATTGATATAAAACATACTACTTCGTACGGATTCATTTAATTTATTATTTAGTTAAAATTGCTATTGCGGCCTTTAAAATGTAACTTCGACCCGGCATTGTCAAAAGTTCCTGATGATGATTTCTATCTGAAATCGAAATATCGACGAATAAATATAAATATAAAAGAAAAACTTGAAACTTCTTTTATTATATTTGGCCTTGAGCTCGAAATAAGAAAATAATTTAATTTATTATGTTAATTTTATACAAAAGCTATTATTTAAGAAAACAAATATTAAACAGGTTTTTCCAACATATGCATTTATTTAATATATATTTATTAATAACTTAGCCTGTTTTATTGCAAAAGTGTTATTAATAATGTATAAATTATACAAATCATTCATTCAATTGATCCAGACTTACTAAATTATTCTTACACATTCACAGGGTTACGAACTATTACAAAAAAACCTTAATTCGGCTTTGTTATTATTATTTTTTTTTTTTGGTTTCATCAATTGCGGGGCATAGTGTTATAATTATGATATATGGTAGGGCTACCAGATTTTTAAACAAAAAGCGCCTCAAAAGGACTAAAATTCCCCATATATATAGCTACGGGCAAAATAATAGCAGTGAAATTAGATTTGAAATCATTCGATGAAATAAGAAGAAGTTTTTTTTAATAATTTTCAATTTTAGTATAGCGAATTCTGTAGCGGAAACCACTAAAAAAGAAATTTAAAAGTTTACACAAAGCTCATAGTAGTTAATTTAACTTTAAATAAAATGCATCAAAATTTGAAAATTTTTTGTCAGAATTTTTAGAAAATTTTTGAGCATGCAGTTTTGTAGCCCATTCAATTTTACTTTAACAATCGCTAAAAAATTTTTAAAAACAACTGTAATAAATTAAATGAACCCGTATTAAATTAGCATTAAATAGTGGTCAGCCAAAAACGTTTTCGTTTTTGGAGTGTGCTATAGTGAGTGTGCTAGCTTAACCTTAAGCTGGCACACACATGGATAATTTTTAAAAAACAACTGTAATAAATTAAATGAACCCGTATTAAATTAGCATTAAATAGTGGTCAGTCAAAAACGTTTTCGTTTTTGGAGTGTGCTATATACAGTAGTGTGCTGACTTAACCCTAAGCTGGCACACACACACCGATAATTTTTTAAAAACAACTGTAATAAATTAAATGAACCCGTATTAAATTAGCATTAAATAGTGGTCAGTCAAAAACGTTTTCGTTTTTGGAGTGTGCTATATACAGTAAGTGTGCTGGCTTAACCCTAAGCTGGCACACACACACCGATAATTTTTAAAAAACAACTGTAATAAATTAAATGAACCCGTATTAAATTAGCATTAAATAGTGGTCAGCCAAAAACGTTTTCCTTTTTGGAGTGTGCTATATACAGTAATGTGCTGACTTAACCCTAAGCTGGCGAACACACACCGATAATTTAAAAAAAAAAACAGCTGTAATAAATTAAATGAACCCGTATTAAATTATCATTAAATAGTGGTCAGTCAAAAACGTTTTCGTTTTTGGAGTGTGCTATATACAGTAATGTGCTGACTTAACCCTAAGCTGGCACACACACACCGATAATTTAAAAAAAAAACAGCTGTAATAAATTAAATGAACCCGTATTAAATTAGCATTAAATAGTGTGCAATTTAGTACGAGTTCCTTTTTGGTGTGTGCTAGGTTAAGGAACCTGATTTGCTGGCACGTTTTCCGCCCACCTAAACAAACTTTCATAACGTTGCATGTGTGGGATAAGTCAATTTATAGGTGTAGCAAGTTAGCTATAGAACGAATTTGAACCCAGTTTTGGCATAAAAATTAGCAATTAGTCTCTTCATGGCTATTCTCAAACAAAAGTTATCAGCTCAACCCATATAATTATATGTATATTAGACCAAAACTGACATTAGTAATATGCTCTTTAGCGACTCATTTTGGCTTCAGCCCAGACGAATAGCATTTTTGTAGGGTACATACATTCACATATATGTAAATTAGGGTGATTCAAATAAAAAAAATTTGATTTATTTTTCGGTCTTACCCCCTGAAACTATAGGTTTTGATGAGAAAATAAGCCTTGCAAAAAATTAGCGCTCTAACTTAACCCTTAGGGGTGGCTATTTTTTTCGCCCTTTCCCATACATTTTGTATGGGGAAAAATGGTTTTTTTTTTTTCAAAGTGAATTTTCTTTAAATTTTTGAAACTTTTTTGAAAATATTTTTACATACTCTTAAAGTTGAAGCTTTGAATCTTCCAAAATGGTAAGCCATGTGCGAATGTCTTAACATTTAAAATAATTAAAGCCATTTAAAATTACTAAATTTTATACGTGTTACTGTGTATGTGTGTGCAATAGTACAAAACTCAGCTATTTTCAAATGGCTGTAATTATCTTAATAGTTAAGATAATCGCGCATGGCTTACCATTTTGGAAGCTTCAACTTTAAGAGTATCTAATAATGTTTTCAAAAAAGTTTCAAAAATTAAAAGAAAATTCACTTTGAAAAAAATGCCACACAAAATGTATGGGAAAGGGCGAAAAAAATAGCCACCCCTAAGGGTTAAGTTAGAGCGCTAATTTTTTGCAAGGCTTATTTTCTCATCAATACCTAACTTTTTAGGGGGTAAGACGAAGTCGACATTTTTTTTAATCACCCTAATATACATAGATATTTGACTTTTTATTCACAGTTAATTTGTTCTGATTTCTGCTGGCTAATCCATCAAAAGTAAAAATTTTCATTGTCTCTACTGACCTATTTTTGCAACATTCAACTGCCCACACAAATCACTGCGATGTTTGTTAAGATGTTTTCCTATTTGTTGGTATATTCTAAAATTTATTTTCGTTCAGTCCCAGGTTCAAGTCCCAGCAATAATTCACGAACGTCTTATCAGATTAAAAAATTTTGTATTGAAAACCCCTAAAGATGGCTTTAGAAAAAACGGTCTTAAACTCAACGAGATTTTTCCAACTCAAAATTTTTACTTCATTATTTTAGATTTGGATGGCCGCAACATCCAAATCTGAAATAATGAATGAATGGAAAAATCTCGTTGAGTTTAAGACCGTTTTTCTAAAGCCATCATTTAAGTAATCTTTTTTAGTTTTAGTATTCGGACACTAGTACAAATACAAAATTCGAAATATACTAACATTAGGTTTTTTCTCTTTTCAGGTAAATAAATGTCTAAGTGATTATTCATATGTATGTACCTATATGATTTCAAGTGTAAGTTGAATATTATTTTACAAATTTTTTTTTTTGGGAGGGGGAGGGCGGACAAAGGTCGAAAATGCAAAAATATCAACACCTGCTAGAAATAAAATAAGTTCCACAGTACATGAAAACACCGTCTGGGGAGGGCATGTGCCCCACCCCTAATTCCGCCCTTGTATGTACACAATTAAGCGGTTATTGTTGTTGTTGCGACCAAAACAAATCCCCATAGGTTTTGGGAAGTGTTTTCGATAGTGATATTCCTTTGTCGTTTATGAACCCGGACACTTCGGTACAAGCACCTTGCGAAACTTTCCCTCCTGTCGCGGAAGCGATTTAGTATGACCAGTGGAACCTACTCGCTCCTTCTGTAAGGTAGAAGAAGGTTGGTAATGAGAGGTGAGAGGCATCGTATCCTTATCAACCATCAAGTTGCACGTCATTACCTTTTGTGGATTTTAGTGGACTCTTAGGACAGGCTTCCTACATACCTCGGGCATATTCTAAGACCCGTAGAAATTTATTTAGGGCTTCATCCTCTACTACACCTTTTTCAGTTTATATTCAGAGAAATACAATTCATATTCAGAATTTTCATTTTATATTCAGAAAATTACATTTCATATTCAGAATTTTCATTTCATATTCAGAGAATTACAATTCATATTCAGAATTTTCATTTCATATTCAGAAAGTTACAATTCATATTCAGAATTTTCATTTCATATTCAGAAATTTTAAAGTTATATCGCCGGTCGACGGGCTGGAATTTTATTAAGCCAGGAATTATGTGCTATTTATGTGCTCGAAGATTCCAAAAAGATTTTTTAGGTTGTTAAATTTTTAAGTACTTTTTTTAAAACCCCAAAAGTGGGGGGTCCAGCTAGACCCCCCCCTAAGAAGGAGTAGCTTTAGGAAAAAACTTTAAATGTGGGAATTAAGTGCTATTTATGTGCTCGAGGATTCCGCAAATTTTTTTTTTGTTGCTCACATTTTAAATATTTTTTTTCGAATTTTAAAATTTGGGTACCAGCTAAAACTACTTTTTTTAAGAAGGAGTAGCTTTAGGAAAAAACTTTAAATGTGGGAATTAAGTGCTATTTATGTGCTCGAGGATTCCGCAAAATTTTTTTTTGTTGCTCAGATTTTAAATATTTTTTTTCGAATTTTAAAATTTGGGTACCAGCTAAAACCCACCCTAATAAATGGTAGCTGTAGGGAAAAAATGTATATGTGAGAATTAAGTGCTATTTATGTGCTCGAAGATTTCAAAAAGATTTTTTTTGTTGTTTAAGTTTTAAGTACTTTTTTTAAAACTTCAAAAGGGGGTGGGGGGGGGTTCCAGCTGGACGTCCAGCTAGACCCCCCCCCTAAGAAGGAGTAGCTTTAGGAAAATACTTTAAATGTGGGAATTAAGTGCTATTTATGTCCTCGAGGATTCCGCAAAATTTTTTTTTGTTGCTCACATTTTAAATATTTTTTTTCGAATTTTAAAATTTGGGTACCAGCTAAAACCCACCCTAATAAATGGTAGCTGTAGGGAAAAAATGTATATGTGGGAATTAAGTGCTATTTATGTGCTCGAAGGTTTCAAAAAGATTTTTTTTGTTGTTTAAGTTTTAAGTAGGTACTTTTTTTAAAACTTCAAAAGGGGGGGGGGGGGTTCCAGCTGGACGTCCAGCTAGACCCCCCCCTAAGAAGGAGTAGCTTTAGGAAAAAACTTTAAATGTGGGAATTAAGTGCTATTTATGTCCTCGAGGATTCCGCAAAATTTTTTTGTTGCTCACATTTTAAATATTTTTTTTTCGAATTTTAAAATTTGGGTACCAGCTAAAACCCACCCTAATAAATGGTAGCTGTAGGGAAAAAATGTATATGTGGGAATTAAGTGCTATTTATGTGCTCGAAGGTTTCAAAAAGATTTTTTTTGTTGTTTAAGTTTTAAGTACTTTTTTTAAAACTTCAAAAGGGGGGGGGGGGGGGGGGTCCAGGTGGACGTCCAGCTAGACCCCCCCCTAAGAAGGAGTAGCTTTAGGAAAAAACTTTAAATGTGGGAATTAAGTGCTATTTATGTGCTCGAGGATTCCGCAAAATTTTTTTTTGTTGCTCACATTTTAAATATTTTTTTTCGAATTTTAAAATTTGGGTACCAGCTAAAACCCACCCTAATAAATGGTAGCTGTAGGGAAAAAATGTATATGTGGGAATTAAGTGCTATTTATGTGCTCGAAGGTTTCAAAAAGATTTTTTTTGTTGTTTAAGTTTTAAGTACTTTTTTTAAAACTTCAAAAGGGGGTGGGGGGGTCCAGCTGGACGTCCAGATAGACCCCCCCCCTAAAAAGGAGTAGCTTTAGAAAAAAACTTTAAATGTGGGAATTAAGTGCTATTTATGTGCTCGAGGATTCTGCACAATTTTTTTTTGTTGCTCACATTTTAAATATTTTTTTTCGAATTTTAAAATTTGGGTACCAGCTAAAACCCACCCTAATAAATGGTAGCTGTAGGGAAAAAATCTATATGTGGGAATTATTTATACCATTATTGTTGTTTATTAATTACGATGTTTAGCTTAACATATACAACATCAAATGAGGTACGATATAAGTCTTTGATGAAATGGATTTTTCACTTGTGATGAGATCATCGATTTCGTACCATTTCTCATTTTCTTTGAGTAGAACGGCGGTGTAGTGTCCCGTTTTTGCTGCCTCACGTCTGCCGTTAAAATCTTTCAATATATTACCTCTTGTGTGAGGGATTGCCGATTTGAAGCTCACAAAGCCTTGCAATTTATAATTGCCGCTTTGTATGCATATTAACTTTGGAACATCTTTTAGCTTGATTTGTTGAAATGTGTCGATTGAATATACATCGATTGCAAGTATTTCGTCTGGAATAAAGTTTTAAAATAGAATATTATGTAAAAACATAATTAGTTATGTTCATAGTAGGTACATATATTTTTGATGGTAAAAATTTCAGAATGCATTGTCAAAACTAAAAAAAAAAAAAAAACTAATGGCGGCGATATACCAACAGGTCATCATAACCTCTAACGAGATTTTTAGCCGAGCTTCTCTTTCCAACTTGTGGTGTGTTGCTTTTGAGTTTTTCCTACAAGTTGGCGGGACCTACAGTTTTTTGCCGACTCCGAACGGCACTTGCAAAGCAAATGAATTTTTTGCTGAGAAGCTTCTCATGGCAGAAATACACCCGGAGAGTTTGCCAAACTACTGCCGAGGGGCGACCCCGTTTAGAAAAATTCTTTTTCTAAATAATCTTTGATGTTACTTTTGCCGGGTATCGAACCGACACGACTTGGTGTAGAAGGCCGAACACTTAACCGCTACACCACGGCGGCCGCCTTTAACTGTTTCTGTTAAAAGTTGTGCTTTTTTGGTCAGCATCCGCCACATTTCCGCCGCATTTGCCTCACATTTGACCAGTACCAACCCTGGTTTTTCTGTGAAACTTTCGTCCAGCTGGACCCCCCCCCCCTTTTGCAGTTTTAAAAAAAGTACTTAAAACTTAAACAACAAAAAAAATCTTTTTGAAACCTTCGAGCACATAAATAGCACTTAATTCCCACATATACATTTTTTCCCTACAGCTACCATTTATTAGGGTGGGTTTTAGCTGGTACCCAAATTTTAAAATTCGAAAAAAAATATTTAAAATGTGAGCAACAAAAAAAAATTTTGCGGAATCCTCGAGCACATAAATAGCACTTAATTCCCACATTTAAAGTTTTTTCCTAAAGCTACTCCTTCTTAGGGGGGGGGGGGGGTTCAGCTGGACGTCCCCCCCCCCCACCCCCCTTTTGAAGTTTTAAAAAAAGTACTTAAAACTTAAACAACAAAAAAAATCTTTTTGAAATCTTCGGGCACATAAATAGCACTTGATTCCCACATATACATTTTTTCCCTACAGCTACCATTTATTAGGCTGGGTTTTAGCTGGTACCCAAATTTTAAAATTCGAAAAAAAATATTTAAAATGTGAGCAACAAAAAAAAATTTGCGGAATCCTCGAGCACATAAATAGCACTTAATTTCCACATTTAAAGTTTTTTCCTAAAGCTACCATTTATTAGGGTGGGTTTTAGCTGGTACGCAAATTTTAAAATTCGAAAAAAAATATTTAAAATGTGAGCAACAAAAAAAAATGTTGCGGAATCCTCGAGCACATAAATAGCACTTAATTCCCACATTTAAAGTTTTTTCCGAAAGCTACTCCTTCTTAGGGGGGGGGGGGGGGGGGGGGTCCAGCTGGATGTCCAGCTAAACCCCCCCCCTTTTGAAGTTTTAAAAAAAGTACTTAAAACTTAAACAACAAAAAAAATCTTTTTGAAATCTTCGAGCACATAAATAGCACATAATTCCTGGCTTAATAAAATTCCAGCCCGTCGACCGGCGATATAACCCCCCCACCCCCCTCGCCACCCCCTCTGTTTTTTCTTACACATTATTGTTTTTCTTCGAGCACATAAATAGCACTTAATTCCCACATTTAAAGTTTTTTCCTAATGCCACTCCTTCTTAGGGGGGTGGGGGGGGGGGGGGGCTAGCTGGACCCCCCACTTTTGGGGTTTTAAAAAAAGTACTTAAAAATTGAACAACCTAAAAAATCTTTTTGGAATCTTCGAGCACATAAATAGCACATAATTCCTGGCTTAATAAAATTCCAGCCCGTCGACCGGCGATACAACCCCCCCACCCCCCCTCGCCCCCCCTCTGTTTTTTCTTACACATTATTGTTTTTCTTCGAGCACATAAATAGCACTTAATTCCCACATTTAAAGTTTTTTCCTAATGTCACTCCTTCTTAGGGGGGTGTCTAGCTGGACGTCCAGCTGGACCCCCCACTTTTGGGGTTTTAAAAAAAGTACTTAAAAATTGAGCACAAAATTTTTTTTTTGGGAACAAATTAGCACATAAATAGCACATAATTCCTGGCTATTCAAATTTAAAATCCGTCGTGGGGGGGGTCCAGCTTGACGCACCTAGAAAAAACCTAATTTAATACCAATTTGGTGTTTATATATAACAACGCCGAAAAGTATTAAATTAATACCATTTTTTTAGGACCATTTGGACAAATTTAATTGCCAAAATTGAGAGAGAGAGCGATTTAGTATTATATTAAAACCATTAGTCCAAATTTAATTTCCCAACTTTTTCAGGGTCTTAAAATAATACTTACATTTAAAAAAAGTAGACTTTCATTTTTTACTGTGTAGAGGGGGTCGTGGGGTCGCTATCCCCGAACCCCATCCTTAAATTTCGGGGACGCCCCTGAAAATATACCGCCTATACCTCAGTTTTTTTCAATTTCCTTTCCATCGATGCATATTTCATTCAAATCGGTCAAACGGTTCGCTCACAGAAGGTTCCTAAAGTTTTTCATGGTGGTGTATTTATATATATGTACATAGATAGATAGATTTTATAGCTTCGCAGAGATTATCAATTTCTAAAAGTTTCTAAACACAATGGATTGAATGGTACTAAACACATTTATGCGGTATTTAAATATAACCATTTTCTCAATGACCCTATAAAAATCTCTATCCTTTTCTACTTCTCGCAAAATTAACTTAATGTAGGTTAATGTAGGCCAAGGGCTACTAAATTCCAGGTAACATTTTTTTCAATGGGTCGGTGTCAGGTTTTAAATACGCAATGAACTACCAAATTACCAAGTTTAAATCAAATCGCATCACAAATAAGCTTTTTTTTGGAATAGTTCGGTCGCTGGTACCTACAGTTTCCGGAAGTAAAATGATTTCAAGTATTAATATAAGTAAAGTAGGCAAAGCTATACTAGTACAAAGTCTCAAGCAAATCGCATCACAAATAAGATTTTTTTGAATAGGTCGTCTCCTGGTACATCATCATCATCATTTATTGGCGCTTAACCGCCTAAGCGATTTTGGCCGTCGCCTATCAAAGCACGCCAGTCATTCCTTTTTAGCGATAACTGACGCCAATTGGAAACCCCAAGGGAGTTCAAGTCATCCTCCACCTGTTGTTTCCATCTCAGTCGAGGCCTCCCCCTTCCTCTGCTGCCGAATTCGGGTGACGATTGGAAAACCTTCTGGGCTGGAGCTTCTTTGTCCATTCGCATGACGTGACCCAGCCAGCGGAGCCTTTGGGCTTTAATTCGCTGGACTATGGTCAGATCTGCGTAAAGCTCGTACAGCTCATCGTTAAATCTCCTTCGATACTCGCCGTCGGCATCACGGGAAGGACCATAAATCTTCCGGAGAACTTTTCTCTCAAATACTCCAAGGGCCATCTCATCTTCTCTTGACATTGTCCATGAATCTGAGCCATACATCAGGACAGGTATGATGAGAGACTTATAGAGCGCGATCTTTGTTCTTCGAGAGAGGACTTTACTTCTCAATTGCCTACTCAGTCCAAAGTAGCACTTGTTCGCAAGAGTGATTCTCCGGTACGCTTCCCCAAAAAAAAGTACCTACCCTTTGTTAGATCTAATACTTCCCAAAATATGTGTACGTGTCTCAGGAGTTCGCGTGAAAGGATAACAAATAAACTTTAAAATTTATAATATTAGTAGGGATTGCGAACGAAAACCTACAAGAACGAATCGTCTCTTGACTTTTCGTTTTGCCATCAAATTCTTATTAGAATGTGAAACTATTATGCCAACCAGTAAAAAAATCTTCCCAGAATTTACAAATTTCTTCTTTTTTAAGACAGCAAGAGATGTTTTATTCGTTTGGGTTTTCGTTCGCTGTACAGAAATATTAGCTAGATTTAAGTTTTAAGAAAATTTGTTTTCATCTTAAATTTTATATATTAAACATGACCCATTCTTCTTAATCATTAAAAATTGCGAATCAAATTTAGAGAGTTAACAGCTTTAGGAAGACTGGGAAGTAAAATAAAATTAGATTCTTAATTTGACATTAATGCAACAATAGACTCCTCCAGTATCATTTCACATTTCATTGTCCAAATATTTCATTCATGCAGCAATGCAATTATGAAAAGATCTAGAGCCCGAAGTTGAGTGAAATAAAAAATGCGTTGCCTAGAAGCTTTTCTTGCCACAAATTTTTACATACTGCTTCGTAAAAGTAACACATTTTCAAGCGAAGCAAGTGCTATTCCAATTTATTGTGCCAGCAGCAAATTGAAATTCATATTTACCAAAAATCCAGACCACGAAAATAGTTACGGTTCAATGGCCTATCAAGAAGTTTATCACAAGCACAGCTTCAACAATGAAATTTCACTTCCCACAACCGCGATATAAATATTAATAAAATTAAAGAAAAAAAAAACTTTTTTAAAAATAAGCTTTTATTATTGGTTTATAAAATTAACTAAAAAGTAAAAAATAAATTGACTGTAAAGGAATATAACACTTTATAAGTTCATTGTAACTTTTAAAGATAATTTGGCTTCTTCGTCTGCCACAAAATAATTCCATATTGTACATTATATATTGCTAACATTAAAACTTTACACCTAAATTATTAAATCTTCCAGTATATATCACATTCCTAATTTTATTAATAATAAAAGCGTTTTAAATTTCGATAGCAAGAAAAGAAGGTCCTGAATGTTCTTAATTATACCATCAAATAGAAAAGAAGCTCCTAAATGTTCTTAATTATACAATCAAAATTTAACACCTGAATGTTCTTAATTATACCATCAAATAGAAAAGAAGGTCCTAAATGTTCTTAATTATACCATCAAAATTTAACACGCTTTTATTATTAATAAAATTAGGAATGTGATATATACTGGAAGGTTTAATAATTTAGGTGTAAAGTTTTAATGTTAGAAATATATAATTATGTACAATATGGAATTATTTTGTGGCAGACGAAGAAGCCAAATTATCTTTAAAAGTTACAATGAACTTATAAAGTGTTATATTCCTTTACAGTCAATTTATTTTTTACTTTTTAGTTAATTTTATAAACCAATAATAAAAGCTTATTTTTAAAAAAGTTTTTTTTTCTTTAATTTTATTTTTTACTTTTTAGTCCGGTTTATCAACAAGAGGCAATAATGTCGCAGCGACATCAATCGGCTGCTAGCAGCAACAGAAACCACAGAATCTTTTACAATAAAGCCGCGTGGTATATAAAGATACTTTCGGTTTATCAACAAGAGGCAATAATGTCGCAGCGACATCAATCGGCAGCTAGCAGCAACAGAAACCATAGAATCTTTTACAATAAAGCCGCGTGGTTAATAAAGTTACTTTTGGGATATTGGAATAAAGACTAAACTAAACGATAAATGGGATTTTTGAAATTAAGCTAATTTTTTTATTTACTGTTAGCGAAGCCTGAACGATGATGAAAATTTGCAAAATCCCATCTTAACTGCAAGTTAGTACAATATCAAAAGCAAAATTTCCTGGAATGAAAACTTTCGAATATCTCTACTCGTGCGCCACCTATCGGAATTATTTTTTTGTTATTTTGCGTGGAGGCAGAAAACTAAACGATGATGAAAATTTCAAGATCCTACCTCAACGGGAAGTTCGTTGAAAAACGAATTAATCGACACTGAAAACAGACCTTCGTAATTCTCAAATAAAGCGACTCACGCGCCACCTAGCGGGTCCAATTTTTTTTTAACATTTAGAAATTAATTAAGTAACACACACGTAAAATATCAGCCAAATCGGTCCATAATTACGATTTTGAGTTTTTATTACCGCTATCTCAACCCCACCTAGCGGAATTTTTTTTTACAAAAATATTTCTTTTCATGGTAGTAATACATGTTACGAATTTCAGCTAAATCGGACCATAAATGCGAATTTTGAAAATATAGCGACCCACGCGCCACCTATCGAAATTTTTTTTATTATATTGCATTGTCATCGGGGTTATACATGAGTGCAGAATTTCAGATCAATCGGACACCGGGAAGTGCATCAAATTTAGCTTGCAAGATTTGATTACAGACAGCCGTCAGGTGAAACTAAATAAAAGCTTATAAAAAAGTTTTTTTTCTTTAATTTTATTTCTCATATTACATTAACACTTAATTCTAGCACTTGAATCACGCGAATGAAAACACAGTCAGTAAAATCTAATAAATTAATTAGAACTGCGTTTCAATAATAATTAGCTGTTTCCTTTTTTCTTCAATTTAATAATTCAAAATCAGCAGAGCCAACTTTTTATGCATAATTGCTCAAAAGAGTGAAGGAATTAGCCGAATGTTGCATTCTTCAGTGCCATCTGCATATCAATATATTATGCTCAGTGCCATCTGCATATCAATAGACAATGCTCATAAGAGTAAAGGAATTTGCCGCGTGGTATGTATGTTGTATGTCAAAGTGGCTGCCCCCGCAGTCCACGCGGAGGCTCACGTGGGCCTTAGTTTTGTCCGTTGTGATACCACGAAAGGAGCCCTAATTTCCCTTTCTGTAGATCGACCTAACCCAGCAGAAAGGTCTACCCCCCAAAAAGTTTTGTAAGAAACCTTCTGACATACGACCTCTCCGCTGGGACGGGTCGAGGCAGGAGGCCTCAAAAACACATAAAAACCTTGAAGGGATCCGTCCGCCCGTCACCTCCATACAAAGTGCAACGTATACGTTGCAACTCTATATGGTGATGACAGGCAGACGGATCCCCCAAGGTTCCGTGTGTTTAGGGCCGGAGTTCATACACCCATGAAGCTAAACCAGCGCGTTTGTCTGATGTAGCGCAGAATATCATCTATATTTGCAGATTCTAGCTCCGCGAGGCATCCAAAGGAGTGTTTGCGGAGACATCGGTACCTGGTTTTCGACAGAGCGGGACAGTGGCATAGATAGTGTTCTACACTTTCTATCTCCTCCTCGTCCCTGCAGCTGCGGCAGAAGTCATTTGTATAGAGGCCCATGAGAGCGCCATGGGTTCCCATAAGACAGTGTCCTGTAAGAAGGCCCACTAGTGGGCTAATGAATAGGCGATTCAGATGAATTACCGATTGCGACCTTTTTTCGTTAAGTTTGGGCCAAATTTGCCTGGACGTTGTGCAAGTCGGCTCCATGGCCCATCTTGCGTCGGCTTGTTCTATGAACCGGGAACGCAGCCAGTGCTTGCATGTATTTAGAGGGGGGCTCACCCAGCTGCCGGAGGTGATTGTATGTAGACAGGTGCCCTTCCTTGCTAGCTCATCGGCAGCGCAGTTACCCGATACAAAACTATGGCCTGGGACCCATATTATACTCAGGCTGCACTTATCGGATAGCTTATTAAGAGCTTCCCTGCACTTAATCGCCACTAGTGACGACGTCTTACTACTTTGCAGGGATTTTATGGCAGCTTGGCTGTCGGAAAAAATGGAGATAGAGTTAGTCACTGGCAGGTTAGTCAGATAGCGAGCAGCTTCCCAGATAGCTATAAGCTCAGCCTGAAAGATACTGCAGTGGTCTGGAAGGCGTAAGCTCATATTAATGTCGAGCTTACTTCAGAAGATTCCACTGCCGACTTTGTTGTCTAGTTTAGAGCCGTCCGTGAAAACGGAGATTTCTTGACTTCCCGGTTCCACGCAATTTTTCCACTCGCTTCTCTCTGGGATCCACGTATCGAACTTGTTATCCCAGCAAGGCCGTGGTATTGCGTAGTCCAGCTTTAAGTAAGAGTTGGGGAGTTGCTTCAGGATTTGGGTATGCCCAAACCTGCAGTCCCTCCAGGGTTCTAGTGCGTTGAGCCTAGCTGCGTTGCAACTGGCAGTAAATTTCCCATACAGGTCAGTGGGAAGAAGAAAAAGTATGGTTTCAAGAGCCTTGGTGGGAGTGGAGGGGAGGGCACCGCTAATAAGCATTGCTGCCATCCGTTGCACCTTTGTGGCTTTGGTTTTGTTAGATTCGATCTCGAGAGCCGGCCACCATATGGTGACGGCGTAGAATAGTATAGGTCGCACCACTGCCGTGTAGATCCAGTGGACAATGTGGGGCTGAAGACCCCACTTTTTTCGATTGCCGACCTACAGGCGTAGTGCGCCATTGTGGCTTTCCTGGAGCGTTCCTCCATATTACGCCTCCAGTCCAGCCTTTTGTCAAGAATTACGCCAAGGTATTTAACCTCGGTAGAGAGTTTGATCACCCTCCCATTCAGCGATGGGGCGGTGAAATCTGGTATATTGCGTCTGCGGGTGAAGAGCACCATCTCAGTTTTTTCACTGCTCATGCTTAGTCCACATTCCTCAGACCAGGTATTTGTTAGATTCAGCGCATTTTGCAAGAGTTCGCTAAGCACCGAAGGATGCTTGCCAGTAGCCGTCAGGGCTATGTCGTCTGCATAGGCAATGACCTGGCAGCCGGTGTGCTTTAGTCTAGATAAAAGATTGTTCACCGTCAGGTTCCAAAGTAGAGGAGAGAGAATACCCCCTTGGGGGGTTCCTCTGTTGGCATACCTTGTAAGTGAAGAATTGCCCATTTCGGAAATAATGGTTCTTCTTTGGAGAAGGAGTTCAACGAACTCCACTAGAGGCTCTTCCACTCCCAGCAAACGCAGGGAGCTCGTTACCGCTGTTGGAAGAACGTTGTTAAAAGCCCCTTCTATGTCAAGAAAAATGCCGAGCGTAAACTCCTTGAAAGCAAGTCCCTTCTCTATCCCAGAGGTGATAGCGTGTAGAGCCGTCTCTACGGACTTGCCCTTGGAGTAGGCATGCTGGCTGTTGGAGATTAGTCCTGGATTTGCCGTTGGCCTAATGTAGGCATCTAGAAATCTTTCTAGAATTTTTAGGAGGAAAGAGGTCAGACTTATAGGTCTGAGATCCTTTGGGTTAATGCAGGATGTCCTCCCTTCTTTCGGTATAAAGACTACCATTGCCTTGGTCCATTCCGTGGGGATATAGGCCAGGTTGAGGCATGCCTTGTAGATTTGAGTTAGCAGCGGACTAATAAGATCGCTCGCTGCTTGTAGTTCGGCGGGAAATATACCATCTAGTCCCGGAGATTTGAAGGGTTTGAAGGACCTGATTGGCCAGTTAACTCCTTTTCTGCTGACTATGTGGTCCAAGGTCCGCGACGGCGTTGGGTTAGATTGTTCGAGGGTAGGTATGGTTGAGAGGTGCTGCCCGGAAAGTGGGCCGTGACCAGGGTATCCAGGATTTCGGCACTAGATGAGGCCCATTCTCCATCAGCTGTACGAATACAGCTGAGAGGAGTAGGGTTTGGAGAGGACCTTACGTAGGCGATTTGCCTCCGAGACTTCCTCAATATTGCTTGTGAAGTTTTTCCAGGATTCCCTTTTGGCTCTCCTGGTTAACTTCTTAAAAGATTTTAAGGCGTCCCTGTAGGGGGACCAGATCCCTGTCTGTTTTGCCTGATTAAAGAGTTTTCTGCTGTTCTTCCTTTGCTCGGAGATTTCAGGGGTCCACCAGTACGGTTTCTTTCTACCCCTTTTTTTAATCTCCGGGCAGGCTGCTATGAAGGCAGCGTTACAAGAATTGGTGACAAGATCTACTGCTTCGTCTATCTTAGACGGTGAGTCTAGCTCACCGAGAGAAGCAAACGATATGTCTGAGAGAGGCGCTTCATCAGATCTTATCGGTAGGCAAGACCTACGGTGAGAAGCGTTTTCTTGGAGGGTAGAGGACAGGACCACTTTGTAAAGCTCCCTGTTCCTGTAAACCGCCATAGGCGGAGGTCGCAAAAGCAGATTAAAAGTTACGTACATATGGTCAGAGTAGGAGTTATCATCGGAAACTTTCCATTCCTTAACTAAGTCAGAGAAAGGTCCTGAAACCAGAGTAATGTCTAGAACTTCCCTCCCTTTCGAGATGACAAAAGTTGGCTTGTCCCCAGAGTTACAGATACAGAGGTTGTTTTCTATGATAAAATCAAAAAGAGACTCACCCCTTGTATTTGTGTCGGTTGAGCCCCATGCGAGGTGGTGCGCGTTGGCGTCGGCTCCAATGACTATCGGAAGCCCCTTGAGTTGGCCTCCTTTACCGCCTTGCTGAGCCTATCCTGTGCAGAGATGGGGCGATCGTGTGCAAAGTATGCGGACATCAGCCAGAGGGTATAGTCCTGCAGCTCGAGGCTGATACAGCTGAAGTCATCATCGCTGAAAGGAGATAGTAGAAAATAAGAAAGAGTTTTTCTGATAAGAATACATGATCTGAGTCTACCTTTTGCAGGTGGCGTCACCAGCTGGTACTCATCGGTATTCAGCCCACAGACCCTGGTACCGACGACCCATGGCTCTTGGACTAGAACGACCGCCTCCGATGTTTTGCAGAGGCGTAAGATTAGCGCAGCGGAGGCTGCCTTAGAGTGATGCAGGTTAATTTGCAGTATCCGGACCATTAGGACCGTTCTGAAAACTCAGCATCGACGTCCATCTCCCCCTGCTCCGTCCCGCCCGATGCCACCTCAACGATTGTATCGTCGAAGCCAACATCTGACTGGTCGGATTCCAGGAGGAGGTGTTCGTCCATGCTGGTAGAGAACTGCCCTGCCAGCTCAGATACCGAGAGTGTATCACTCTCGGACTCTGGAACACTACGTGCTAGTTCGATATCGACCTCATGTACACTCGAGGTGTTGCATGGGGTCGTGAGATTTGCTGCGGTGGAGGTGGGTACACTCGAGGCGCTGCCCACCTCCTCCAAATTCATCGGAGCCGACTCGATGGAGGTAGCTGCTGCCTCAGAGTCAAGCGTAACAAGTGCACTCAAGGTGTTTCCTGCCATCACATCACTCTGAAGCTCGGGCTTCGTCTCCATCTCCTCCGGCTCCTCTCTCTGGGTACCATCCCGCTTGACTTTCAACGTGATGGAGTAGAAGCCGTAGCTTAACACTCCATCACATTTAGCAAGCCAAGGGAGAGACGCCTCGCTAATGACGAAACCGACATAGCGTTGCTTCTCCCTTGTCTCGCCCACGCGGACTATCCTCCAATCGTTTGAAGGTAGTCCCGGGAAGCTATGGCGAGTGTGTACAGACGGCAAGAGCGCTCGTCTGCGCAGGAAACTAGTTTAATCCTGCCCTGATACCAGCCGGCATCGCGGATAATAGGAGCAGCACCCGGATTCTTGTCCATAATTTCCTTGAACTGCCTGAGAAGGCCGTTCAGGACATCCTTCCAATTGTCCGGGGTAATGTTTCCATCCGGATAGCCGCGGTTCAAAACCGCCAGCGTGATGTTGCCCTTGGCAACCTCGTTGAACGGTTTTGTTAGGGCAGGTGGAGAAGGGTATGGGCCTATGCCTTTTAGGAACGCTCGAGGCGTTTACTATCGAGCTTTTTTGCTCTGCCGTCAGCTTATCGCTGGGAGACTTGCCCAGTCTCTCTACAATTTTGGCGGCATTGCGTAGATTCCGCTGAATGCGGACTGAGAGGGGGAGTCGCTTGCTTGCCTTAGAACCCTCTAGGGGGTCAGCCGGCTTGCCACGAGTTTGTTTTGCATGGGCGGGGGCAGTCACTCTGTCCGTGGAGGACCCGGTGTTGGTTCCCGCCACATGCTGAGCAGAGGTGCCCGTAAGACGGGCCACCTGCGTTTGCTCAGCCGGGAGTTGCTTTCCCTCAGTGGGGCTAGCTTTGCCGGCTGTTACAGGTTCGGACTTGCCCTCAGGGGGTTTGGTCCTACTGCTGATAGCTTGCGCAGGTGGCCGAAAAGTGGTTTGAGGCCGTGCAGGCGTGATCGGTGCCACCTTAGCGGTTCCCGATTGTGGCAGGGTTTTATAAGTATTGGCCTTTTTAACGCCTGTGCCAGAGGCAGCATCTTTACCCGTGCAGGGCTCCGAGGCTTGGTTTTTATTCATGTGGAAAATTTAAATTACTAGTTCGTAGGCTGCCTACTGAGATGAGACCGTTCGGCAGCGGGAAAGTATGTGAAAGGGGGATATGAAACGGTCGACTACGACAGAGCCCCATGCCGCAGCAAGTCACCGCTACTCCCGGAGGTGGACCGATATCCGGGAGGCTCCGTAAGAATACAGTCGGATACCCCTGACTGCAAACCATCCAATGGGCACGGAATCGCATAACACCCTGGATTAGCGGGGGCCACCATTTCATCTGGATGTGGCCCGGTTCCCACCTTGAGGCCACGTTCAAGAATCAGTTCCATATGCCAGAGCTATTAAAGAGCTAAGGCACCAATGGCACTGATTTCTGAACTTAGCTAGCACTCCCCTGCGTAGGGGTTTCTGTAGTGTCTATTACCAGCCGGCACCCTCTGGGAGGGTTCAGCCCAAGGATTCCTGCCAGCCTTGCCGCGTGGTAAGTAAAGGTACTTTTGGAATAAACCACGCGGCGAATTCCAATCTTCTTTCTAAGGCAATAGGGAAAAACGACTAAACTTGGGTGATGATTGGATTTTTGCAAATAAAGCAATATTTTAGATTTTTTTTTTTGTATAATGCATTGTCAGTAAAACCTGATCGATGGTGAAAATTTCAAAACCCCAGCTCAACGGGGAGTTAGTTCAAAATCGAAAGCAAAATCTCTGTAAATTAAATTTTTCAAATATCTCTACCCATGCGCCACCTATCGGAATTATTTTTTTATTATAGTGCATTGGGGTATAAAACTAAAGATGATGAAAATTTCAAGATCCTACCTCAACGGGAAGTTCGTTGAAAAACGAATTAATCGACACTGAAAACAGACCTTCCTAATTCTCAAATAAAGCGACTCACGCGGCACCTAGCGGGTCCAATTTTTTTTTAACATTTAGAAATTAATTAAGTAACACACACGTAAAATATCAACCAAATCGGTCCATAATTACGATTTTGAGTTTTTATTACCGAATTTTTTTTTTATACATGGGTGCAGAATTTCAGATCAATCGGACACCGGGAAGTGTATCAAATTTAGCTTGCAAGATTTGATTACAGACAGCCGTCAGGTGAAACTAAATAAAAGCTTATAAAAAGCATCACATGTACCATGGAAAGAAAATAATTAAAGTTACGCGAAACTAGGCATTCCTATTTAGGTGAAAACCTTTTCAAACTTTAGTTTAATGAATTTCTATAAAGATGTAGAGATTTTGTAGGTTAATATTATAACTATGACAGTCGCTGATGAGTTTGTGCAGCCGAGTAGTTACCTATCCTGTCTGCAATATGTGGTGCATTGTATTCTTGCATAAATGGATGCTTTCAACCGCATACTAAAACTACAACAACATAGTAGTCGTATGCCACATAATGACACAATAGCAAAATAGGTAAGCGGTAGTCGTTAGACTAGCAAAAACCAATCGCACAATGATTTGAAACAAAAAACAGCATAAAAGGAGCAAAATGATAAACCTTGATTAATTTGAACTTTTGTTATGCACAAAAACAAATAGTAAATTATTCAAATAGGCACAACAAGTGGGAAGGGCAGAGAGATGCCGATGGGTGTGAGGACAGAAGCTCAAACAATCTGCAACCAAGTGATATTTGTTCAGTGCATTGCAACGACAGCGGAGAAAGGCAAACAAATGTGTAATGAGCTCTTAGAGTAGGCTTTTCGCAAAATAGTAAGTGCAAGTGCCTCTACACTACCCCACCAGTCATTGCCGACTTGTGTGTATGGGTTTGTAACCATTACTTTATTTATTCTTATTTTACGATCCCGAGATTAATCCCGTTATTTGTTGAGGAACGTAAAGATATTGGGCCACAGCCATATTCGAGATAAAGTGGGTACTAAAGTTAGCGTCAGATTTTTTGACAGATAGGCCGTTGGTGTTTCTAATTGGCATCAGTTGTCGCTAAAAAGGAACACGGCATGATTTGATACGAAGCGGCCGAAATCGCCTAGGCTGTTAAGCGACAATAAATGATGATGAGACCTGATTGAATATACTTTCTAGATTATCTCCATCAGTTATTGGCAAGCCAAGATTAGTATTTAGGCCGTTGGAAATGGAGCCAAAAAGCTGACGCTACCTTTAGTACCCCTTTATCTCGACTATGACTATGCCCCATCAAATTCTCGTTTTAAGTTTTCTTTAAGGAAAATATTTAGAAATGGTAAGGGTTGAGATTTTTTTTGCAATTTTTTCAAATTTTTGGGGTGGCTATGATTCTGAAAAAAAAAAAAAAAGTTTATCAGTAGGATTAATTTAAATTGACATGAGAAAACGAAAAGTCTTTAAGCTTAGAATCTGTGCTACCACAATAATTGTATATTCAATAAATACATAAATAAAAAAATCTTGGGCAACGGGTTTGGTAAACCCACAACTTCTACCTAGCTCCCAGAAAGGTTTAATTTTATAAATATATTCTGTTGTTAATTTTTTAGTAACATATTTTTAATCCCTGATTTTTTTGCACCTAGTACGGGGTTGACATCCCTAAAGTATACCGAAATACTTAAATAGTTAATAACCCAATAAACACTTAGATTTAAAAGGAAGGGTGGTCATAGTCGAAATAAAGACGCTACTAAAAATAGTCTCAGAGTTTTTGACAGACAGGCCGTTGTAAATGGTGTCAAAAAGCTGACGCTAACTTTAGTACCTACTTATTTCGACTATGACTATGCCCCATCAAATTCTCGTTTTAAGTTTTCTTTAAGGAAAATATTTAGAAATGGTAAGGGTTGAGATTTTTTTTTGCAATTTTTTCAAATTTTTGGGGTGGCTATGATTCTGAAAAAAAAAAAAAGTTTATCAGTAGGATTAATTTAAATTGACATGAGAAAACGAAAAGTCTTTAAGCTTAGAATCTGTGCTACCACAATAATTGTATATTCAATAAATACATAAATAAAAAAATCTTGGGCAACGGGTTTGGTAAACCCACAACTTCTACCTAGCTCCCAGAAAGGTTTAATTTTATAAATATATTCTGTTGTTAATTTTTTAGTAACATATTTTTAATCCCTGATTTTTTTGCACCTAGTACGGGGTTGACATCCCTAAAGTATACCGAAATACTTAAATAGTTAATAACCCAATAAACACTTAGATTTAAAAGGAAGGGTGGTCATAGTCGAAATAAAGACGCTACTAAAAATAGTCTCAGAGTTTTTGACAGACAGGCCGTTGTAAATGGTGTCAAAAAGCTGACGCTAACTTTAGTACCTACTTATTTCGACTATGACTATTCTCCAATAATCGGTTGCAGGATGTGAGTCTAGTATTCCCGCGTATTAGCACCATCAGAAACTGAACTGAAAAAATATTTGGAGTTAGTTCTATTTCTGGGCCTAACAAACAGAAGGTTTCCGGCTCGAACCCCAGAAAAAGTAACATCAACTTCTTTAGAAAGATTTTTTTATTTGAACAGGGTCGCCCTTCGGCAGTTGCTGGTGAAACACTCCGAGTATATTTCTGCAATGGATTTCTTATCAGCAAGAATTCATCTGATTATTGCGGTCGGAGTCGTCAAAAAAATTCTAGATCCCGCCAATTTGTAGGAAAAACTTCAAGAGAGCACACCAAAAATCGAAAGAGAAGCTCGGAGCAAAACTTTTTTGGGAGGTTTATGAGATATACCTGTATGTCGTGCCATACATTTATTATTCTTTATGATAATTATGAAAGATATGGAACTGGCGGCCGCTGTGGTGTAGCGGTTAAGTGTTCGGCCTTCTACACCAAGTCGTGGCGGTTCGATGCCCGGCAAAAGTAACATCAAAAATTATTTAGAAAAAAAATTTTTCTAAACGGCGTCGCCCCTCGGCAGTAGTTTGGCAAACTCTCCGGGTGTATTTCTGCCATGAGAAGCTTCTCAGCAAAAAATTCATTTGCTTTGCAAGTGCCGTTCGGAGTCGGCAAAAAACTGTAGGTCCCGCCAACTTGTAGGACAAACTCAAAAGCAACACACCACAAGTTGGAAAGAGAAGCTCGGCTAAAAATCTCGTTAGAGGTTATGATAACCTGTTGGTATATCGGCGCCATTAGTTTTTTATGGAACTATGCGAAATAAAGTTATTCAAGACTTGAAAAAGGTTGAGAAAGTATGTACTGGTATTTTTATAATGTCCGCTGGGAATATTCGTATTTATAGTCAGAGCGATTGCATTTATTTGCAAGTGACTACTGTAAATTTGTATGCGTTTAGTGTGAATGTGTCAAGAAGGAAGTACTCATAGTCAAGTGTTGCAAGTTTGCTGCACTTACTATTGCCTATTCAAAATGGAAAGAAAGAGAAATGCGTCTGGCAACTACTGTGCGCCCCTTAACAAAAAAAAAATGACTTTATTAAAAAGTGATAGTACTTTGCCATATAACGCTGCAAGTGCATCATACACACTTCCAGCATATAATTTTGCACTCAACCTCTGTACGTCAACACAACAAATCGCGCGACAGTTGCACTTTCGACACCTCATACAAGGTGCGTCGTTTGGTGTTTGACTTAAGGCTTTTTCACTGGAATGAGCACCAATTTTACCATATTTTTTTAGCAAGTTGAAGCCCATCACTATTCATCATTTAACTATCATCATACGAAAAAAGATATTCTAAAACTGGAATTTTTCAAAGTTAAGCAAAGATTCATCATAATTTACAACATTAAAGCATTTACTTTGAGCTCCCTGTATATGAACTTATTTGCCTTTATCCGCTAACGATTCAGCAACTATGTATAACTACAATGCTGTTGTGGTTATGCAAGTGCGAATATCGTAAATTGTGCGAATCAGAAGAAAACTGAGTAAATTAAAGTGCAATCATACTTAACGTTGACTTGTTGCCCTTTCTGCCCTTGTGCTCACCTACCTCATTTAAGCTTTATGTACATAAAGGAAGTGACAAACCGTAGGGTGGAGTTACATATATATAGTGTAGTCAACGGGAATGAGACGCCGAGGATGTGGTCATTTTACTTCTGCTGTAGTAGGCGGCCGTAATGAAAGGCAACATTTAAATATGCAATAAGCAAGATTTTGTGGAGATCAGCATAATATGCAAGTATTTCTAAGGAAACTCACTGCTGTTGACAATAGTTAATAAAATAATTTAGTTTCTGATTACTTTTTCGTATCTACATTAGTATACTTTTTGTTATGTCAAATTTCACTCAGAAAAGAGTTTCCTTATTTCAAGGAAAAATTTCCCTTATTTGGCTCCAAAGACATGGCTTCCTTAACATAAGTAAGATTTTCCTCAATTTAAAGACTTTTTTCCTCAATTTAAGTAAAATATTTCACCCTTTTAAAATGAGGAAAAAGTCTTTAAATTAAGGAAAGGGTGAAATATTTTACTTAAATTGAGAAAAAATGTCTTTAAATTAAGGAAAGGGTGAAATATTTTATTTAAATTGAGAAAAAATGTCTTTAAATTAAGCCTTTGGAGCCAAATCAGGTATATTTTTCCTTGACTCTTTTCTGAGTGTACTTACTCCGCTTTTACACTGGGAAATTAGTTGAATTCAACTCTGCCGCGATATATACGAGAAGAGGAAGTCGCTCACCTCCGGCGTCTATGTCGCGGCAGAATTGAAAGCAATACTTAACAAATGTAAAAGCGGACTTACACTTGTTCAATATGCTTGTCAATAGGTATTCAGTTATAAATCTCATTTCTGGAAGTACTATTTCTTGATGATAATAACGCCCCCTTTTTCGATATCGAAAATTTCGAAAATAATATAAATTGAAATATCTCGGAAGCTGAAATGGCTAAAATGATATAATTTTTTAGGCAAATCCCCCTGGTCATTCTCTTATGATTTTTCCATAAATTTTTTTAAAGTGCTTGTGGCACCGCCCACTTTTAAGTGAGGCATTTTTGAAAATTCTACTGGTCGTAACTTTTAAACTGATTACGATAGAACGAGTTGGCTAAAAGGATATAATTTGGTAGGATGAATCCCCTAGTCATTCTTTTATAATTTTTTGATAATTTCTTAAAAGTATGCGTGCCACCGCCCACTTTTCAGGGAGGCATATTTGAATATTTCACGGGTCATAACTTTTAAACTGATTACGGTAGAACGATGAAATTGGCATAACAGCATAATAGGGAGTATACCTGATGTAATTGAACGAAATTGCTTCCCAACTACGCCCACTTCCGAAATGGAATATTTCGAAAATCATATGAAAATTACCGCTGGGTATTTAACGTTCGGATTACCCGAACTTAAACTTCCTTACTTGTTTTTAATATCCCCAAAATTGGCGAAACTTTTGTTCACGGAACTTTTTAATTTCGTCTGAAGCCATTCTGTTTATTTATTTCCAAAATCACCTCATTTTCCGAATATCACGACAATTACCCAACCCATAAATGAACTATGTTGGAAGCTTCTAGTATTTCTTTCCCTCGGAAGAAGTTTTTAATGAGTGCAATATACTTATAACTTCAGCTTGCCTCTAGCCTCAAAAACCCAAAACAAACCAGTAGCGTTTTTTTGTGGGGTTTATGCGGAACCTTGGCCCGTTAATGATTCTGAGGTCGGGTTCGTGTTAAGCGGTTCATTTAGTTTAATAATTTGTGTTTTTTTCTATATTGGTTTCTGCATTTTTTGTCTGAGAAAATATTAGTCCGGCCCGCTTGTAAATTGAATTCAATGCAGAAATTAATATGAAATAATTTTTTTCACCATTCTTAATTCAAAATTAGATTCAATTAAATATTAAAAAAAAAATTGTTTTTTAATTTTTCGTTTGGCTCAGTGCAATGTGTATACATTGAACAATGACTTATTTTTTGCAACTTTTTATTGGATTTACTTTTAGTTTTATTATATTTTTCTAAATTTTTTTTTTTTCAACTGAGCTGTTGAGAGTGTCGGTTGAGGGCCTGTTACATTTCCTCAAATATACACCTGCATACACTTTCATATTGCGCTCGTGTTCATCATATTTACGTATACATACATATACATAACATACATTTGTGCATATGCACCTACATCCGCTCAGAAGAAAAGTGCAGGAAAATGCACAAAATTCACTTAAATGAATCCTTTCTGCTGTCTGCCAGTGAACAAAAAGGTTAAAGCAAGGTATGAAACCGATTAAAATAAAGTTCCGGTTTCGGTTACGGTTTTGTAACGTGTTTCGGTTTCGGTTCCGGTTTCGCTCTTCAACATTTATTTCGGTTTCGGTTACGGTTTCGTTCCGGTTTCGGTTTCCAAATAAAAACACCAACGCAAAAAAATTGTGCTACTACAAAACTCAAATATGTACCTAAATGCAAAATAAGTCTGAATTTTTATAACTTTACTCCGGTTTTCATGAAGAATTTTCTCCAATATATGGTAATAAATATTACTTTCGCTATTTATGGAAAAATTTTTTCTTTAATATAAGTATGTATGTTATAGGTTAGTGGTCATTAATTTGAAAATCTTTGAAAATTTGGTGGACTTTTGACCGATAAGTTTAAAAAATTAACTCTACTTTTTATATTAGAAAAATGTTAAAATGGTACGTTAATATGATGACGCTTTCTGAGACGGCCACTAAACATTTTTTTTTTCGGTTGTCGTAAATTTTTTCGATGGCTTCATTCGCCTATAGTTCAGTTCTTTCGAAATTTTGATATTGAGGTCAAAAAGTGTCTTGCTTAATCATCTTTCATGAAAATTATTCAGGGTAGCCTCTTTTAAAATAAAATAGGTATGTGTCCACAAAAAAATTCAAAACCGTTTGGAACCGGTTCCGGCTTTTGAAACGGTTTCGGTTTCGTTCGAAAAAAACAAGTAAGGAAAGCTGTCTTCGGCTGTGCCGAAGGCTAAATACCTTTCATGAATAAGCGTAACGATTTTCACTGTTTGATCCCCAGTACAGCCTGTGTGAATTTAACTTTAGCTCATACCGAAATTATCGGAGCTATCGATTATATGGGGACGATGTGTTATATTGGTCCAATCTCATTGATTTTTAACATCGACATTCCACATTCTAAAATAGCAACAGTTACGAAATTTCACGTTCCTACCGATATAATTACAGGAGTTATCTACCAAAATCCGTTTATCGGAACAATCGATTGTATGGGGGCTATGTGAAATATTTATCCCATTTCAATGATTTTCAACATCGATATTTTACATTTAAAAATAGCGCTGCTCCCAAAATTTCACGTTCCTATGTGTTTAATTACAGGACTTATAGCCCAAAATCCGCTTATCGGAATAATCGATTGTATGGGAGCTATGTGAAATATTTATCCCATCTCTATGAGTTTCAACATCGATATTTCACATATAAAAATAGCAATACTTACAAAATTTCACGTTCCTACGTGTTTAATTACAGGAGTTATAGCCCAAAATCCGTTTATCGGAATAATCGAGTGTATGGGAGCTATGTGAAATATTTATCCCATCTCTATGATTTTCAGCATCGATATTTCACATATAAAAATAGCAACACTTATAAAATTTCACGTTCCTTCGTGTTTAATTACAGGAGTTATAGCCCAAAATCCGTTTATCGGAATAATCGGTTGTATGGGAGCTATATGTTATATTGGTCCGATCTTGCTGGTTCCGACAAATGATTCCTATATTGGAAAATGGTGGCCGCATACCAAATTTCAGCCAAATATCTCAAAAACTGAGGGACTAGTTTGCGTTCAAACAGACAGACAGACAGACGGACAGACGGACAGACGGACATGGCTAAATCAACTCATCTCGACATCCTGATCATTTCGGTATACTTATTGATGGGTCTATCTCTTCTTCTTCTCATATTTACAAACATCGGACCAAAGTTGTAATACCATTTCATGTTCATGAAAGGTATAATAACGGTTACGGTTTTGAAAAATGAATCGGTTTTAATCGGTTACGGTTACGGTTTCGGTTTCGGTTTCAGTCCTTGGGTTAAAGCAGAAAAATCGAGCGGGAAACAACCAGGACCTGCATCAATTTATGCGGCTTAAAAGGCGTATTTCCCCCTATTATTGTTGGGGGTTGTTGTTGTGTTAGTGTTGCAACTTGTAATGAGGCAAGTGTAAGCTCAGTAACAAACTTTGATGGCGCTTGCTTGTCGAACACGCATAGATACCTAAATAGATATGGGTAGCCCAGGAAAAAAATTGTGTAACTAATATCTAGTGATATTGATCCACGACTAATCTCTTTCGTCTTATAGTGGGCTACACGATTAACAATTTAAACCTAAAATTTAAACTTTTTGGACTACATATGTATATGACCAAACCAAATTTGGTTTCAAATTTAAACTAGAGCAATTTTCTAGAAAATTGGTTAAATGAAACGGGTTTCAATTTTAAACCACAAATGTTTTAACAAAGTTTTAATTTTAACCCGAAAAGTTTTAATTTTCAAACCAAAAAGTTTTAATTTTAAACCGAAAAGTTTGAAGAATGAAATAAAATTAAAAAAATGTGGCACTTGTCAGGATTTTAGACTGCTTTTTCACTTACGTTCCACCGTTCGGTCTAAAAATGAATTTTTTAGTAGTAATTTTCAAAAGTTCTTAAAATAGAGTTATACAGTTTCAAGTGTATTACGGCCATATTTACGAATCAGTTGACATGCCTTAAAATGATTACATAGTTCCGGAAATTTGGTACTTTAGGTGGTGTCACTTACGTTTCCGCACAGATTTCATTTTTTCAGTTCTTCAAGTTTAGATGCCAAACTCTGCGAATTGCGGAGCAACAGTTGGACAAAATTAGATTTTTTCAAAAGGCTATTTTATTTAGTAAATATAATGACTCAAAAAAATTATTTTTTCAAGCCTACTATAGTTTTTTTATAATTTATTGGAGGTGATCAGTGTCACTTACGTTTCATGGAGGCGTCACTTACGTTTCAAATCTCAGAAATGAGGTTTTATTAGACATACAATGAGCCACATGGTGGTTCAGTTAAAATTTCTAACAAATATTCCTTAATAAACCACCTATATTGAAAAATTCAGCATCCAACGTACGCAATAATATATTTTTTTATACTGGATCGAAAGGTGTATATTTTTATCTATCCATCTTTTTAAGCACACATATAATACGTATGTCACTTTCGAAATCTCTTAACCCCAATAGGGCTTATTTTTTCTACTGCTTCTGTATCATATTGGATATTTTCTGTTTTGACTTTTGGATCTTCTCACGTTCACTATCCAGCATTATACTATCCCTCCATGTTTTCATTATAGCAGCATAAATACTTTTTTCTACAATTGGCTGCTCGATCGTCAAAAAAAAATGTACCATATTTTTCTTGGCGTCACTTACGTTTCACTTTTTAATTGGAAATAATTATAAAAATGGCTTAAGTTTTAAATTTTAAATGATGCAGATTTGTTTAGAAAGTAAATTTAAAAGAAACTTTAATATATGAGCTTATTTCAAAGGTCGGTTTTGAAATTAAGATAACTTTTATATGTTTTTGCGTCACTTACGTTTCATTTTGCTATTTAACCCTTCTTACAGCACTCACTGGTATTAATTCTAGTATCTTACTATTAAATTATGGAAACCATAGAGAAAGAAAAGGGTACTGTTTTTAACAAATTTTTCGATTTTGTATACCTTAACTCTTTGAAATCAATTTGAACAGGGTTACCAACATTTTCCATATAAAAAGTATATATTTCTGTGAAGCTTGGTCTATCCTCTTGCCAATAGCGGTATTTTGGAAACTCTACAACAAAGCCAATTTTCCTCAATTTCAACTCACTTTTCTAGGATTTGCCCATTTACATCTCAAATTGAATCCAAAAGAAATTAAAATTCTTTTGGACATGTTGAAGCAAATATTATTATTTTTACCCATATAAAAAGGTGGCATTAGTCGCATTTTTACATGGGAACTATAGCCCACTGTGGACGAAAGGTTTTAATCGGGGACAACTCTCTTTAGAGATTAATTGCACAATTTTTTTTCCTGGGTATGTATGTATATTTATTATTTGCAAACAATGCATTTTAAAAGTTGGGTCCTTGCACTTTGCCACCCCAACGACTTTTATCGACATTTCTGACAACACACACATACCGTTAAAAAACCGCATGAATATTGTGACGAATTTGATGATTCCTTGATTATTTTCCCTGAGTTCGATCACTGTACGTTAAATAAAACACTCCGATTCTGCTTAATAAGTAGTACGCTTTATTCAGTACTAAAAACCGTAGTACAATATCGCGGGTTAATTCACTGTTCAGTACTTCACTGTACAACACTTCAAAATAAACTGATTGATTTGCGTTGTCTTTGCGCGGTTTATATACCCTAGCAGGCAGCAGCTTCACAACCTAGAAATGTCTACACATTTCTGGTTTAATCGCGCAACCGTGTTCTCGAAACGTTTATCTATCGTCATCTCCTCTTTGTGCCACATTCTCAAACCTGCCTCTCGCGCTCACAGCTATAGTTGTGGTAGTGACGCTAATGATGGAAATACGCTAGAGTTGGGAGATGAGCGATTCTTGAGAACATTCGCCACACTGCCCTCCACCTAAGTCTGATCGTCCCGATCAGACACATTTCCCGATCCAAACGTTGCTAGCCTCTCCAGATGAACCACCTTCATTTTGTTTCGTGGTCTTCCAACAGTTTGTATGCGGTAGACAACATCATTTATCCGCTTTATTACTTTATATGGGCCTTCCCAGTTACATTGCAGTTTTGGGGACAAACCTTTCTTTCGTTGTGGATTGTATAACAGCACTAAATCCCCTTCTTTAAAACCTTCCGAGTTGATGGCTTTGTCGTATCTGGCTTTCATCTTATCACTCATGATCTTCGTCCGTTGTCTTACAAGATCGTGTATTTCTCTCATTTCTTCTTCCAAGATGCTAGTGGATTTCCTGGCATTTATTCCTTCATCAGCATTTATCCCAAACTTCAAGTCAGCTGGCAACCGCAGATCATTCCCAAAAATTACTTTTGCCGGAGTCTGACCCGTTGTTTCATGTATTGCCGAGCGATATGCCATCAGGAACAAGGAGATGTGCGTATCCCAATCTTTCTGGAACTTATCCACTACTTTCCTCATGTGCTCTTCCAAGGTTCGATTGAAACGTTCCACCATGCCATCTGACTGAGGATGCAATGCAGTTGTTCGAGTTTTCCGAATACCCAATATCTTGCACATTTCTTGGAATACGACTGATTCGAAATTCCTGCCTTGGTCAGAATGTAACTCCATCGGTACACCAAACCTCGCTATCCAATTGTTAGTGAACGCCTCTGCAATGGTTTCTGCCTCTTGATTTGGAATCGGGTAAACTTCTGGTCATTTGCTGAAATAGTCCATAACAACTAATACGTACTTGTTCCCGAGTTTGCTAGTAGGAAATGGGCCAGCTACATCCATGGCAATCCTCTCAAACGGTGCACCTGTGTTGTACTGCTTCATCTGTCCATGACTTCTCGACTTCGGACCCTTTGCTTTGATGCACACCTCACAGTTGGCAATCCACTCCGCGATCGACTGCCGGCAACCAACCCAATAGAATCTCTGCTTGACTTTCTCCAACGTTTTCGTGACTCCGAGATGACCTCCACTTGGGCCATTATGTAGCTCATTCAAAACATCAGAGATTTTCTTCCTTGGGACAACTACCAGCTTCCGAGCGCATTGACCATCTTCGCTTTCCCATACTCTATGTAAGCAACCGGATACCAATTTCAGACTGTTCCACTGTGCCCAATATGACTTGGCAACAGGACTCTCTGCTGACATCTCCTCTCTTGTTGGTCGTTCGTTTTGCTCGATTCCTTGCATCACACGTACCAGATCTGGGTCCTCTAGCTGATGCTTCCTTAGTTGATCCATGTTCCATTCGTCCGTAGATGTTATAGTCATTAGCCGCACATCTATAACATCTTCCTTGGCCTCAGCTTTCGAACAATGCTTGCATTCTAGGTTACATGGTCGCCGGGACATTGCATCAGCATTGCCGTGGTTGCTGCCTTTGCGATGCTCTATGGAAAAGTCATAACTTTGTAGTCGCTCTATCCACCGTGCCAATTGACCTTCTGGATTACGGAACTGCAAGAGCCATTTCAAGGCTGCTTGGTCTGTCCTGACGTGAAATCGCTGTCCATAGAGATACTTGTGGAAATGCTTGATGCACTCCACCAATGCCAGTAGTTCTCTCCGTGTTACACAATAGTTCCTTTCGGGCTTCCCAATTGTGCGGCTATAGTACGCCACTACCTTCTCCTGCCCATCGACAATCTGTGACAAAACCCCTCCAATCGCGTAACCGCTCGCGTCTATATCCAAAATAAATGTTGAGCCTGGGGTTGGATACGCTAGCATTGGGGCAGTGCACAGCCGTTCCTTCAAGGTTTGGAAAGCCACTTCATGTTCCTTCTTCCAATCAAATGACATATTCTTCCTGGTCAACTCATGAAGGCTACTGGCTACGCTGGCGAAATTCGGTACAAATCGACGATAATACGTGCACAGTCCGAGGAAACTTCGTAGCTCATGTAAATTTTTCGGTCTTGGCCAATCCTTTACTGCTTCGATCTTCTCTTTAGCAGTGCAAATTCCCTCCGTAGTAACCTTGTGACCTAAGTAACTTACTTCCTTCTTGAACAATGCACACTTTTTGGGACTTAATTTCAGACCGGCGCCAGCTATCCTTTGGAAAACTTCCTCCAAGTTCTTAAGGTGTTCCTCAAAGCTTTTTCCCTGCACGATGATGTCATCCAGGTACACCAAACATGTTTTCCAATGCAGTCCTTTCAATACTTGATCCATGAGTCTCTCAAAAGTAGCTGGAGCGTTACATAGTCCAAAGGGCATTACCGTAAATTGCCACAGCCCCTCTCCAATGCTGAAGGCTGTCTTTTCCTTATCCTCATCTTTCACCTCTACTTGCCAATAGCCGCTTTTCAAGTCCAGTGTTGAGAACCATTTCGTACCAGATAGTGAGTCCAGAGTATCGTCAATTCTGGGTAATGGATAGCTGTCCTTTTTCGTTACGTCGTTCAACTTCTGGTAGTCCACACAGAACCGCATTTTTCCATCCTTTTTCTTCACTAGCACTACCGGTGAGCTCCATGGACTAGCTGATGGTTCGATCACGCCGCTGTCACTCATTTCTTGTATAATTTCTCTTACCACTTGGCGTTTGGCCAAGGGAACACTTCGAGGAGCTTGGCGGATTGGTCTCGCGTCACCGGTATCAATGTGATGCTTCACTACATTGGTCCGACCTGGTTTGGAGCCATCCTTGTCAAATATGGTAGAGTACTTTAGTAGAAGTTGGTTTGCCTTACTCTGGTGGTCTTCTTCGAGCTCTTGCGTCCACGCCGTGATATTATCTGATAGATTACTGTTGCTGGTAGAGACATTTCCCTGGAGCTGTTCACAGTTTATAATCACCTCCACCTCCTGACATTGTCCCAATATAGCTCCTTTGGAAAGCTTGATCGGCGATCGGAACTCATTTAGTACTCTTACCGGTATACGTCCATCTTGTTTTGTCATAGCCAGTGTTTTTCCTACTAGTATATCCGTCTTTGAATTGTTTGCTGCCTCGACAACCCACAATTTGTTTGTCCCATAATCTCCATCAATCCTTGCCCAAACGACTGCCTCCGACTTCGGTGGAATTTGTTGACTATCTTCCACGAGTACCCGCTTACTGATGTACTTGTTCTCGTAACCAAATTTGAGTGGCACATCCATGTTCTTATAGCTCATGGTCCTGTTTTGCATGTCGATCTTGATGCCTTGGTTGCTTAAGAAATCCACACCAACTATGATCTCATCAACAATATCTGCCACTATAAAATTGTGCAGTACGGTGACATTTCCAATTCCGATTTCACATGTTATTTCTCCTTGGACTTGAGTGTCCTCACCAGTCGCCGTACGCAATTTTGCTCCATGTAATGGCCTCACTTCTTTGTTGACTAAATCAGATCGAATGATGGAATGAGATGCGCCCGTATCAATAGTCAGTAAACGCTCTTTTCCGTCCACGAGTCCTCCAACAGTAACATTACTTGACTTCCTTCCGATCTGTGAGACAGAGATTATGGGGCATCCAATTGCGGGAGCCAGCCTACGCCCCTTGCGGCTGACTCTCTTTAGTTTAACGGTTGGTTGGATTGGGAGACTTGCTCATCTCCTTCAGCCTTGCGCTTACGTCCGCTTGCATTACTGGAATTATTGGAGCTAGATCCAGATCCACAATAACGTGCAATATGACCAGGTTTTCCGCACTTGAAGCACTTAATAACCCCTTCATTTTTCTGTTGCTTCCCGTTTAGTGCTTCTAGGATTTTGTCAATTTTTTCGGCCCAGTCTGGCGTCTCCACTTCCACACGGTGAGCTTTGTACGTGGGTTTACTCAAAAGCGAGGCTGTTTCTTGTGTTAGAGCATGTGATACCGTCTCCGCAAATGATCTCTTTGGATTGGCATATGTGGCTCGCTTTGTCTCCACATCACGTATTCCATTTATGAAGCTTTGGATTTTTACCCTTTCGATGTATTCCACTGGTGCGTCTGCGTTTGCCAGATGGGCTAACCTCTCGATATCTGATGCAAACTACTGCAATGTCTCATTAGTCTTCTGGAAGCGATTCTGTAGCTCTATTTGATGTATCTGTCTCCTATGCTCGCTGCCGTAACGTCTTTCAACGGCTCCCATCAACGCTTCATAGTTGTTTCTTTCAGCGTCCGGAATAGTCTGTAAGATTTCGGCTGCAGGTCCTTTCAATGCCACAAATAAAGCAGCGACTTTGTCCTCAGCGCCCCAGTTGTTCACAGCTGCTGTCTTCTCAAATTGTAGCTTAAATACCTGGAAAGGAACAGAACCGTCAAAGGATGGGGTTTTTACCTTGGGTGTGCTTGTTGAAACAGATGGACGATTCAGCTGCAACTCTTGGATACGTCCTCTCAGCGCATTGACTTCAGCGTCCATTTTATCCTGCAGCTGTGCAATCTTTGCATCTTGTGCTTCCAGTTTTGAGGACACCAACACCTCCTGTGCTTCCAACTGCGAAGTGATAAATGACCGCTGTTCCTCCATTTGAGCGGAGATCTGTGATGACACCTGTTCCAGCCGAGATGTCATGCAAGTTTTCTGTTCTTCCAACTGAGATGCCATGTGTGTCTTCTGTTCCTCCAACTGAGATGCCATGCAAGTTTTCTGTTCTTCAAACTTTGATGTTATATTCGTCGACATCTGAGCCAATACAGCCAACAGAGAGTTTGTGTCCGCATTTGTTACTGAACCCGGAGTATCCTTTTGCTCTTCTATTTTCGTCGCTCCCTCTTCCGAAAGCTGAAAAACATAATCGTCAACGTTGATTCCTTCCGCTTCCATAGCCTCGCGTAGACGTGATTGTATCTCTGGCTTATTGCCTGTTGTTACCATTCCACGTTTCTCCAACTCGTTTTTGAGTTGTTGGATCTTCAAGTCATTAAACTTTGCCATATCCTTGTTACCTTTACAATGTCCTTGTTATCCTTTTCAATGTCCGTGTTATCCTTTTCAATGTCCTTGTTATCCTTTTCAATTTCCGTGTTATCCTTTTCAATGTCCTTGTTATCCTTTTCAATGTCCTTGTATTTATTTAACAATACCGCTTCTGACACCAATTGTGACGAATTCGATGATTCCTTGATTATTTTCCCTGAGTTCGATCACTGTACGTTAAATAAAACACTCCGATTCTGCTTAATAAGTAGTACGCTTTATTCAGTACTAAAAACCGTAGTACAATATCGCGGGTTAATTCACTGTTCAGTACTTCACTGTACAACACTTCAAAATAAACTGATTGATTTGCGTTGTCTTTGCGCGGTTTATATACCCTAGCAGGCAGCAGCTTCACAACCTAGAAATGTCTACACATTTCTGGTTTAATCGCGCAACCGTGTTCTCGAAACGTTTATCTATCGTCATCTCCTCTTTGTGCCACATTCGCAAACCTGCCTCTCGCGCTCACAGCTATAGTTGTGGTAGTGACGCTAATGATGGAAATACGCTAGAGTAGGGAGATGAGCGATTCTTGAGAACATTCGCCACAATATCAAGCATCATCGGTAGGAAAATAATCAACAATAGCATCAAGGGGCAAAAACAACAGGAACAGCAATTATACACACAGTGAATGCCGCTATTTCCTCAACTTGTGGTATATTTGAAATTCAGTTGTCAATTTCTTAACAATAGAGGGATTCGCTAAGTCTTGCAAGGTGCACGGATTGCATGGATTGTAAAAGTCCTATGTCGAAATTTACAATAATACGCGAGCGCCCCATTGTATAATCGTAGCAAGCTTAAATGTAACAGAAGATTTAACTGCCAAACTGTAAATAGAAAATAAAATAAAACTCGAAAAAAGGCGCGAATCTAAGAAAAGCAAAAATTTTTAAAGAATTTAAATCAAATCGTTAACAAACGTCAAATAATTTTCATTAAAGCTGAAAGTTTTTTTTCTGAAAAAAGTTGGCGCTGACAATTACTTTTACTTTTTGTGAGCGAACTGAGAGGATTGAGAGAAATACAGGGCTGCTTTTTATTTCCTACAATTATTTCATTAAAATATACATAGTGTGACGAATTCGATGATTCCTCGACTATTTTCCCTGAGTTCGATCACTGTACGTTAAATAAAACACTCAGATTCTGCTCAATAAATAGTACGCTTTATTCACTACTAAAAACCGTAGTACAATATCGCTGTTTAATTCACTGTTCAGTACTTCACTCTACAACACTTCAAAATAAACTGATTGACGTGCGTTGTCTTTGCGCTTTTATATACCCTAGTAGACTGCGGCTTCATCACCTAGAAATGTCTACACATTTCTGGGTTATTCGTGCAACAGTGTTCTCGAAACGTTTATCTATCGTCATCTCCTCTTTGTGCCACATTCGCAAACATACGAACTGCCTCTCCCTCTCTCGCTCTCACGTCATGTATCTAAACAGCTGTAGTTGTGGTAGTGATGCTAGTGGTGGAAATAGGCTAGTGTTGGGAGATGAGCGATTCTTGAGAACATTCGCCACAATAGGTTTGAGCATTGTGTAAATTGTACGGATAGGATATAATTTTTTACGTTTATTTTGTTGTTGTGACTTTACCTCCGTGCAATCCGTACAATCCGTGCACCGTTTGCAATAGTTAGCGAATCCCCCTAATGATTTCTTGAATATAGTGTTCTGAAGTCAGAAGGAACTATTTCATATTGTGACGAACGATGCCAATAATCGACCATCCCTAATTCAGTTGTATTCCCACCACTAGCAATAGCTTCCGCGCTACAACAACAGAGCGAAAGCTGTATAGGCACATGACGCGAGAGTAAGCGAGACATCACGTATCTTTACGAATATGACACAAAGAGAAGATGACGATAGGTAAATACTTTTCGGGAACAGGGTTACACAAATAACCCATTAATATTACTGCTCAACGTCCGAATTTAAAAAATACAACGATTGGCAACAATCACAAAAATCGGAATTCTCATTAATGCAACATCTCAAATACAATTAAAACTCTTGAAATATTTTCATTATACAATATGTACTACACATACATACATATGTACATTAACCCGGATCGGTCCCCATACAAAAAAGAAAGTTTTTCCAGTCCACCCCTAGGATTAAAGATATTTTGAAGGCGATCCCAAAAAAAAATTTTTTTTTTGCCACGCCCCTCTATGGGCTATTTACTTTTTTTGACACTACGTCGCCGTTTTAAGTCCGATTTTAATGAGCCATACACCGTTGTTCATGGCTTGGAAGCCGCCACAATTCTTACCTTAATCATTTTTTACTCCGAGTTCAAATTCTAGCAGTGACTTTCGGTATCTCGTTTCACATCACCACAATTCTTACCTTAATAATTTTTTACTCCGAGTTCAAATTCTAGTAGTGACATCATATCATGTAAAACGAGATACCGACAGTCACTACTAGAATTTGAACTCGGAGTAAAAAATTATTAAGGTAAGAATTGTGGCGGCTTCCAAGCCATGAACAACGGTGTATAGCTCATTAAAATTGGACTTAAAACGGCGACGTAGTGTCAAAAAAAGTAAATAGCCCATCGGGGGGGGCGTGGCAAAGAAAAATTTTTTTTTTGGGATCGCCTTCAAAATATCTTTAATCCTAGTGGTGGACTGGAAAAACTTTTTTGTCGATCCACCCTAATGTATGTACATGCTCGTTGCATGCATTGTTGGTTGGTTGGTCGGTTGGTTAAAAGCCTGCTAACCACATTCTGTTTGGCAACATTTCCCGCAAAACACATTTTTTTGCCGCTGGAATGTTGTAACAACAATAACAAAAATTGAGTATAACCGCAATGTGTTTGTTTGCAATAACAGCGCAATTATGCGGTTGCCGACTACTTTACAGAACTATTTTTATACTTTTATTTTATTAATTTACACTGGCTGCTTGTGTCTGCTTTTTTTTATTTACTTAACGATTTTTCTATTTATGCATTGCCAGTTTTATACTTTCATTATTTGTTCGCCACTCTACGAAGCAAATTGTGCGGGTGTTTGACTAGCTTAAAATGGCCAAAATGCGCCAGAAATGCAAACAATTTCGTTGTACCATTGCATAGTTTTAGGCGCGGTAGCCATATAATTTGATACATATGTATGGTATATATGGGTTAAAATTCCTCAAGCGGACCACCTAAAAATTTGATTTGAATTAAATTTGGTGACAGTGGTCTGCTATGTAGGAAAAAAATATCACCAAAGGTTGCGTATAAATATTGGATGTTTACCGAGATATACCTACTCCTTTTTTCTTCAAATTAGAAGCCTGTAATTGACGTGCTGAGAAGGAACATGAAAACTGTTGTCTAAAGTATTTGATCCGTTCTTTTCGAATATAAATAAAAAATAAAAAAAAATTTATTGAAAAATTTTAGTAAAAATTTAATAAAGAAAAAAATTCAAATTTAAACCTTTTTTAATATTTCTTTTTTTATTTGAATTTAAAGCTTGATGTTTTTCCTTTAAAATACTACTTTTTTTGCAATGGACCTCGAAAATTTCTTTAATAAATTGTTATCTTAAACTAAAAAGCACCATCAAATGCAATTAACTTACGGATTATTTTTTTTTAATTTCAGTTTTGATATGGTGTCCGATTTTTTTGTTAAAAATTTACAGCTAAAATTCACCCATTACACATCATTTCGTGATGAAAAATAAAAATTTCATTTTATGGTGTGCTTTTTTTGTTTCATATAAATATTCATTGAAGAAAATTTCGAGGTCCATTATAAAAAAAAGGTATAATTTGAAAGGAAAAAGATCAAGCTTTAAATTAAAACTAAAAAAATATTAAAAATGTTTAAATTTGTAAAAAATTTTTTAAAAAATCTTTTTTATAAAATTTTTACTAAAGTGTTTCAATAAAATATTTTTTTAAATTTATTTTCGAAAAGAACGGAAATACTTAAAAAAAGGTCTCCATGTTCTTTTTTAGCACGTCAAATACATGACTTCTAATTTAAAGAAAAAGGGCTTTCACAAAAAGTATTGCGAATTCAAACCCGTAATCCCGGTAACCATCCAATATTTGTACGCGACCTTTAGTGACCAAATTTCATTAAAATCGAAGCGATGAAGTTTTTAGGTGGTCCGGTTGACGAATTCAGCCCCATATGAGGAGTGACCAAACAAAGACCGTATTTCCACTTTTCACTTTTTAAGTATTTTGATGAAATGTGGTGGTTAAGACAAAACTACGCATGATGTATTCAATAAAAACTACTTAAACGGCATATATACATATGTATATGTATGTATATTAGACTGGGCGAAAAAAACTAAATTTCGTTTTTTTCAAAAATTATATGGATTTTCGAATGTGTTTTTGAGAAAAATTTACCCACGCGCTGCAGGAACCAGACAAACCGACATATGTATGTTTCGATGATACTGGAATTACATATCTTCATGCACTGCAGCGCGTGGGTAAATTTTTCTCAAAAACACATTTTCATACAATCCCGAAAATTGCTTCATGATCGATCGTTCAAACTGTGCTGACGTGTTTTGCTTTGTGTCGTGGGGTGCGCGCTAAGTAAAGCAATATTAAATAGCTTTTTTTTCTTGATTTTTTTTTAATTTTATATCTGCGTTTCATCAAGTCATGTTAGAAACAGACTCCAAGAGATGGGCGTTGAATCACCCTTATTGCGAGTGTCGATTTGCAGTAGAATAATTTTTTGCGATTGAGTCGATCGTATTTTACTTTGGTACCTATTGTGTAACTTGATCGAACAAAAACTACAAAAGTTTAATGTTCTTTTTTTTAATTTTCTATTAAGGTTTTAGTGGTCCAGTCTTAGGAAATCGCAATGTTAATTAGAGCATCATTTTTATATGAAAAAGGATTACATTTGGAGTACTGTGATACTCCAGATGGAGTACTCTTTAGATAGCGAACTGAGTACTCTCAATATACAATATACACTGTACTGACCATACATCTTTCCTATAAAAATCCTTTCTTCCCAGCGCACAATGAGACTAGCCTTTGAAGAACTTGACTTTGCGGCAAAATAGTGATGTTCCTTCAACAAAGGTAAAAACCTGCCAAAATTTAAATCGTCCTACCATCCTACCAGCAGGAAAAAAACCTACCAGTTTTGGTAGGAAAAGCCCATAAATCACATCCCTGGTCACCGCCAAAAATGTAAATCTGGCGACACAGAAACAAAGGCAAACCACTAGCACTAGTCAAAAGTAACAAACGCAAAAAACAAGTAACAGCAATATTAACAAAATTACAAATGAAAACAACAATAAGAAAAATGCAAATGAAAACAACAATAACGTCAATGCAAACAAACCGGCACAAATGCAACGCCCCCAGCATGAACAAGTGCATAATGTAAACGACGAAAATTCTAAGGAGATAACATTAAAAATACTCTATGACGAAATTTTGAGACTAAAAAAACTCAACGCTGATCAGCTCAAAGAAGAGAATTGCTAATTGAGCGATAGAGTCAGCAAGCTTGAGAATATGCTCAACTGGAGGGATCAGCAGTTACTAGACAGCGCTGTCGACATTGTTGGCGTGCCAGAGCTAACTAGCGAAAATGCAAGTGAACGCACAAAACAAGTTTTGGAAACTGCTTTTGGCATTTCTCTCTCTCCGGAAGATATAAGTAAATGCTACGTTAAGCCACTCAAACAACGAAATGACTCACTTCCATCAAAAAATGTGCTCCGCATTCACTTTGCCTCTACTGAGCTAAAGAGGAAAATAATGTCGCTCAAAGGAAAATCAAAAGCAAAATTGACGACTGGGATTTTTGGTGAAGCAACGAAAACGAATATTTTTATCAACGATAGTTTAACATCATTTAATAGAGCTTTACTTACAGAAGCAAAAAAAACCAAAAAAGATAAAAATTATAAGTATCTATGGGTGAAGAATGGTAGAATATTAATGAGAAAGGCTGATAATGGTGTGGTTGACGATTTGTCAAAAGTTAGTTAATTTTAACTAGTTTTATATTTTAGTAGTTTTTTATGAATTTTAATAATTTTTTAGATAATAACAACCACGCTATAATCAGTCCTGTCAGTGACATACGTTCAGTAAATGTTTTAAGTGACTCGTTTGTTGTCATTCACCAAAACATACGCAGTCTTCGGCAAAATTTCGATTTATTGTTGTGCAATCTAGCGTTATTTAAAAACTTACCGGATGTTATTTTTGTGTCTCTGAGATATGGATATACTCGCACGAAGTACAAGACTTTTCAATACCCTGTTTTAAATTCTATGCCAACACTAATGATTCATATTCTGCAGGTGGTGTTGGAGTTTTTGTTCGTAGTGTGTACGAATGTGATTATGTATATTATAATCTCACGAGTGCTGATATTCTCAAGGTATCATTAAGTATCTCCTGCAAGGTATTCACATTTATATGCGTCTACAGGCTACATGCGTTTTCCGCTCTGACTTTTTAGAGGAGTTTTCAGACCTTCAGTGTAGTGAAAATAATAGTAATGTTGTTATAGTGGGTGATTTTAATTTGGATATTCTCCACCCTAATGCTGTTATTGATAGTTATCAAAACCTAATGGCCAATCATGGACTTACGTCATTTTCGAATGAACTAACCCGCAGTGATTCTAGGAGCTGTTTGGATCATGTTTTCTGTCGCACTAGTAATCACACTTTCAGTAGTCTCAGGTGTTTAAATATTGACCTCAGTATTACAGATCACACTATGTCTGGCTTAATTATTAAGATGTCAAAACGGATAATAGGAAGAAGACTTCAAACGTATCTAAAATAAATTTAGAAACATTAAACCAACTTTTGCGGTTCGAAACTTGGGAGAGAGTTTATTCGGAAGGAAACTTATCGAATGCTTTCAATGTATTTTTAAATCTACTAAATGGTTATATAGAGTCGGCTAGCTTTTCTTATAGTCCCCGTAAAGTAGAAACTATTCTGAAACCTTGGATTAGTAAGGAATTGTTGAAGAAAATTAATTTGAAAAACAAGCTGGGGAGAAAGTTTAAAAAACATCCCTCAAATGCAAGGCTTCGTAGCCGATATCTGAGATTTTGTAAGGAATTGAAAAAGGAAGTACATATGGAACGTGATAAGTTTTATCGTAGTGAGTTTAGGTCCTCTTACGGTAACCCGAAGAAAGAATGGAGCATCATTAACGGCCTTCTGAACCGGAGTTATAAAACTAATGACTCATCTATTGTATTATGTAATGATAATGGAAAGTTTTGTGACCCCGAAGTAGTAGCAAATCTTTTTGATAACCACTTCCTTTCAGTAGGACAATCCTGCATCTCTCAAACCTCATCCGATTTTCTATCTTTGGGATCCCTTTCTTCAAATTCAGGTGACAGCTTCTTCTTTGAGCCTTTCACCGGCATAGAAGTCTGGAGAGAAATAAAATCTCTGAACAACTCTAGGTCATGTGGTTTTGATGGTATTTCGAACCAAGTTCTGAAATACGTTTCTTTAAATTTAGTTGACATTTTAACTTATCTGTCCAATACAAGTATTTTGGCAGGGTCTTTTCCTGCTGACTTAAAATGTGCTATAGTCATACCTTTATTTAAAAAGGGTGACAAAAAAGATATTAACGACTACAGACCTATTTCATTACTTTCTTCTATTTCTAAAGTTTTTGAGAAACTTGTTAAAAGTAGAATCTTATCTTTTCATGAAACCAAGAACTTTTTCAGTACTATGTAGTTCGGATTTAGATGTGGACGCTCAACAGAAGATGCTCTACTGGAATTTTGTTCCTTTATATATAGCGAACTAGACAATAAAAAGAACTGTGCTGGTATGCTTGTTGATATCACGAAAGCTTTTGACATGGTTAATCACCAGATTCTATGTCGCGGGCTTTCGTGGGTTTATATATAATTGGTTTCAATCAGGAAGAGTACAGAAAGTGAAGGTTGGTGGTAGTTTAAGTAATCCTGCTACTATTAGTTCAGGTGTGCCTCAAGGATCTGTTTTAGGTCCGATACTCTTCTTGGTGTATTTGAATTCCATTTTCTCGCTCCCTTTCTATGGAAAAGTTACAGCCTTCACAGACGACCTTGCTATTGCCTATGGTTCCTCGAACTTTCTAGATCTTATTGCTGGAGTCAATAGCGACGTATATTTACTAAGAGGGTGGTTTGCTGCGCATAAACTTATTGTAAGCAAAAAAACAAAAATGATGTATTTCAGTCTAAGTCCGAAAATCCCACCCGATGTTGACGTTGTATTTCATGCTTCTGACTGCAAGCGCTTTTTACTAAATAGTTCCTCGTGCTCCACTACATCTTTTAATTCTGCAGTAGACTGTTGCCATGAGTGCTTCGTAATTGAAAAGGTAAGCGACTTTCAATACCTTGGTGTTTCTGTCGACCAAACTCTAAGCTGGTCTACGCACATTTCTCGTTTGAAGTCCTACTTGCGGTCTACTGTCCGGTATTTTTATGGTCTAAGGAAGATTTGTTCAAACTCAACGCTTAAGACTCTCTATTACGCTTTGGTTCACTCTAAGCTCCAATATGGTATAAGCTGCTGGGGTGGTGCATCCTTCCATAAAATTCAGCAACTTTTAACGATACGGAAATGTGTCATAAGAAAAATATGCAATGCTAGTCGATTGCACCACATCATGGAGTTGTTTGGTGTTATGGGAACTCTGCGTATAAAACATATGTACTTCTACAAATGCCTAAAGATATTTTTCATTCGTTGTGGCTATTTACACAGCCAAGCTTCTGACAACTATAACTTGCGGAAAAACTCACATGGCCTTGTGGCGGTTCATACATTTCGTACTACACACTTCAAAAACTTCTATACTATTGTTTCTTGTAAAGCTTTCAATGCGTTACCTGCGCATATTCGTGTTATTAGAAATTTGCATAAGTTCTTATCAAAAGTCAAGTTGTTTCTTTTAGAGCTTTCGCACAACGAAATCAAAAGTTTTCTGAGTTCTGCTGCTTAAATAATGCAAACATAAGCAATTGTTGCTGTTTTTGTTTTTATTCTTTTTTTTTCTCTATAATTTTATAAGAATTCCACTGTTGGTTATTTATCTTCACCCCACACACACTCTTTTGCATTTCATAATTTTCATCTTTTGAGATGGCTTTCAATACAAAAACTTAATGTTTTTAAGAAATGCCTTACTTTTTCTTGCATTTTAGTTAAGCGATATCAAGTAGTTTTTAAGTTACTAATGTACTATATATTGTTTTTTGTAAGAAGAATGAATAAATATTATTATATTATTATTATTATTATACCGTCCGTATTTGCAGCAATAGACTACAAGTCAAAAGCAACAAAGATATTGATTTTCTTTTTAAGAAAGGTAAAAAAATTGACTGTAATTTTTTCAGATTTTTAAATTAAAGTCTAGAGGTCTATAATCGCTAGTTTAGATTTTACAGACTTTACCTCATATTTGGTATAAAAACGGCAAACCATTGTTGTAAAACAGCATTTACCTGAACATAATTTTGAAGAACAGAAACTGCTTTGACCAAAATTTTCTCAGACTAGCCGTTTTCTAGTATTCTAGCCTCATAAATTAGCATGTTTTTTCGATTTCGCATAAATACAGATTCTTAAAGGAAATTGAGTGGGCTACAAAAAAAATTGTGCTTTTTAGCACGTATTCTTTATTGAGTTCTTTCTAAAACTAAAGCTTAATAATTACCCTAACTGTCCACCTAACCCACGACGTTGGATAACGCTGCTGCTGCTCTGCTGGCGGTTAGCGACGTTGACACAACCGTTGCGCTAACGATGTTTACTTGCTGCTGTTGCAATAGCTGCTTTTGCTGATGCAGCTAAACATGATGAAGAGAATTGTGGCACTTGTGATGTTGTCATAGCGCAATGACCACAGACGATAGCAATAGCTATTGTTTCGGTGACACAGCGAAGTGTGCCAACAACGATATGCGATCATACCGTGTGATCGCATTTCTGCTGATCCAGCTAGTTGCATGAGGTGGCGTGCTGTCGTAATTTGGCTGAATGTGATTGACCTAGGCGAAGGCTAGGAAGACAACTGTGCCATTTGGTTAATGACATTTGTGGGAAGAAACTTGTGATAACTCTTCCCCTTCTAAGTTAGGGACGTCCGCGGACCTTATGGCGGCATTTTCAATAACGGCTTTGATGGATTTGGCTAAGGACGCTTTCTTTCTGTTCGCTGCTGCTCGCTGAAATGCGTATGCGAGCATTCCTATAATGAGTAGGGCTCCCAAAGCGGCGAAACTTACCAGGTTATTGCGTTTGACGCTTTGCTGCAGATGTTTAATATGCTGAAGGTTCTGCTGATTTACGTGGTGAAGGTAAGGTGTGCTCAGAATTTCTATGTGCAGTGTCAAGTTGATATCTGGAGACCATGGCGCTTCAGGTTTCAAAGGCGCCGTGGAATTTTCGTTATAAAATAGGGTGCCGTTAACTCTTACCATTTTCTCGAAGGCCACCAGGTAAGTTCCATTTACTGTAATTGGAGCCTCGTCATTTTCTTCTATGACCGCCGTTTGGTCGTTAATAACAATCACACCGTCACCTATCGATGTGATAGGAGCGAGATTGTTGTATGTTGTACCACAGTTGGCCGTGTTGCGTGTCATTAGCTGTAGAGCGCATGAAGTTGCTAATGATGTTAGGCAGAATGTTGGGGTTGTGTTACTACAATTTCTTACCGCTACAGTTTGGTTGTCGCATGTAGCTAAGATGGGTTCCTGCAAATGTAGAATTTGGTGGTCGTGGGCTACTGGAAAAATTCGTATTGTTTTGCATATAAATCTACGTATAGGATATTTCATTAAAAAGTATATTACGTTATTGTATTGGACTATTTTAATCTTAACTAAAGGTATGATATCGGCTATCGTGAGGTTTGTGACGTGCTTCATTTTGATTATTGAGTTTATCTCCGCATTATCCAGAAGAATAGGATCGAGCGTTCCAATTTTTGCGAAAGTAATGGAGGTGAGCAAGTTATTTAATTCTGTTATCATTGCCCTATTTCTGGCCATAAGAATGTCGTAGAGATAACCTGTGTCTATTTCTCTTTGTTTTGCTTGTTTTAGGATCTTATTCACTGTGATAGTAAGGCTATTAATTTCTTTTTGTACTTCCGTATTAATAATGAACTGCCTGTCCTGTGAGTCGATTAATTGTTCCTCTGTGCTACTCAGTCTGTCGAAATCGTCGTGGTCAGGAGTGCCAGTAATATATTTTAATAATGTCCCGAGGGCGTTTAAACTTCTCGTCTGCCTATGGTGAGTATTTATCAATTGTAGAAGTCTGTCTATTTGGCCTATGTCTACGTGCAATATTTTCTTCATGTGCGATTGGGGGAAATGATCTGTCGCGTTAAACGTTTCGTCTCGTAGTAGTTCGTAGAGAGTTAAGTTGGTGATATGCTTGATGCGTCCGAAATTTTCCCAGATTATAATATCTCCGCCTATCACTGGGATGTACCTTGCGTTAGTGTAGTCCATTATCCGTCCCGTTGACAACGATGCCGATAACAATGTGAGAAATACCAGGGAAACCCTAAAAATAAAAATGTAAATGACATAAGTTACTTAGCTTGTGCGAAGGTTGTCCTTATGGACCCTCCTTCCTCTTATAAGCACCGTAGTGCCGAGATCTTTTTCGACCTCTTCTTCGGTGTAGAGAGGCGTCAATTTATTTCCTAGTCTTCTATTGTTTTTAACTAGTACTTTCTCTCCCACTGCAAACTCCCTGTCTTGTCGATTCCTATTATGTATTTCAAGCTCCTTATCCTGCGCGTCCTCCAGGCGAGAGGTTACCAGTTCGTCCTCTTTGCCTGACTGAAAAATTGTAATAGGTTTCATTTTCGTTACTGTATGAATGGACCTGTTGTATTTGATTGTGGCCAAAATAATAATTTCTTCAATGTCATCCATATTTGTATCAAGTTTGAGGCATCGCGATATTTCTATCAATGTGCTATGGAATCGCTCCACCTGGCCATTTGATGTACTGTGAAGGGGTGGGGCATTCGCGATGTTAATATTAAAATGATTCTTGAGCATGGATTTGATACTATTAGAATTTAGTGACTTTTCATTGTCACAGTAAATAGTTTTTGTACCTGGAAACATGTTGATTAGCTGAAGAAGCTGTGGCTTTACGTCTACTATTGTCCTGGACTTTAAGGACTGTACTATAGCAAACTTTGAAAACTTGTCAATGCAAGTTAAGAAATACTTGGAGCCCGTTGAAAATATGTCGATGTGGAGGATCTCTCCACAATATGTAGGAATGGGCGTCTGAGCAATAAGTTGCTTTTTAGGATGGCGATCATACTTCGCCCGAGAGCATGTGTGGCAGTTAGAGGCAAATTGTTTGGCTTTTCTCTCCATTTTGGGGAAAAAATAGTCTTCTAATATTTGCTTAACGTTCTCCTGGGGCGCTCGATGGGCCCGATTATGTTCGGCAGCGATAATTTCTTGCTGCTCGTTCGGGTCTGTTATTTCGATGACAAATTTTTCCGTATGTCTAAATTTGACTGTTGGAAAAAGTTCAACCAGTTTGTTTTGCTTCTTGTAGGAGGCTTATTAAATCCTCTTTACTCTTGAACGAGATTAGATGTCTAGTTTTTTTTCCAAAAATTATAAACGTTCTTTTCCCTTGTTCTATGCCTTCCTCTACTAGTATCTGATTACGAAAGCAGTTCACTGGTTTATGAGTTCTCTCAATCGTGTTGGTTGACGAAACTTCGCTATGAATTGTTTCGGTACTCATGTTATCCAGAGCGTTCATATGTTGCCTAGACAACGCATCTGCGACTACATTCTCTTTACCGGGTTTGTAAATTAGTTTCGCGTTACATTCATCTATGAAGGCTTTCCATCTTTTAATTTTTGAATTAGGGTTTCTGTCTGAAACCGCAAAAGTGAGCGGTTGGTGATCTGTATGAACCTTAAGATCTGCTACGCCGTACAGGTAGTTTCTAAGGGTTTTAAGTGCCCAAACGATGGCCAACAGCTCTCTTTCGTTTGTGGCAAAATGTTCCTCACTACTGGTCAAAGTACGGGATATCATTGTTATAGGTTTTCCTTCTTGTGACAGGACAGCACCTATTGCGTGCGACGATGCATCCGTGGTTAAATCAAACGATTTATTAAAATCAGGGTAGGTTAGTGTCACCTCTACTGATGCTAGTATTTCCTTTAAGGTAGTGAAGGCTTTTTTCTGTTCATCAGTCAAATCAATTTCGATTTTTTTCGACTGTGACGCAGTAACTCGGCCATATTCACCCCTCATTATATTTGAAAGTGGCGTCGCTATTTTAGCGAAATCCCTAATGAAACAGCGGTAGTACCCCGCTAAACCCAAAAATGATCTTAGCCCCCTCAGAGTAGTGGGCTCCTGAAAATTTCTGATGGCATCCACTTTATCCGGGCACGTCTTGATTCCGCCCTGTGAAACTAAAAAACCCAGGAATTCTACTTCGGTTCTGAAAAATTTTGATTTTTCCGCCGACACTCTCATGTTGGCTTCAAATAAACTTCTCAAAATCACTTCCACATCATCTAGATGTTGTTCGACGAAGCATTTTCTTCCTATGTGTTCTCTCAACACATCGTCTATTGCCCTCTGGAAAATGCTGGGAGCATTCTTTAGACCGAATGGCAATCTACAAAATTCATACTTTCCATTTTTTACGGAAAATGCTGTTTTTTCTCTGTCCCGTTCCAGCAGGTTGATCTGATGGAAACCAGATTTCAAATCAAGGGTAGTAAAAAATTTACTTCCACCTAGATTTCATAAAATTCCCGTGATATCCGGGATTGGATATTTATCGCTGATGGTTTTTTCGTTGAGCTTTCGAAAATCTATAACCATCCGCTTTTTTTCTTGCCCAGTTTCGTCAAGGCCTTTCTTTTTTTACCACCCATATAGGATTATTATATGGTGACCTGGATGGGCGAATGATGCCGTTTGCTAGCAGTTCTTGAATTTCTTTGTTCACGAAATCCGAGACGCCCAATGGGTAAGGGTATAGCCTTGAATACACGGGGTCTTCGTTTGTAGTGCGAATCGTTGATACTACGTTTGTGTTGTATGGTAGTGCTTCGTTGGGGTCTGCAAAAACCCCATTTATGCTACCAATCATTTTCGAGAATGCTTCTTCTAGATTTTGTGGGACGTTTTCTGCCTGCAGTCGCAAGTGACTAACATCCTCGCTAGATACAAATAGTATAATCTCCTTACCAAAACCATGTGTTATTGTGTTTGTTTTTAAATTAATAGACGCGTGTACCTTGTTCAATAAGTCAAGGCCAATTACACCGTCAAATGAAGTAAGATTAGGTAATAGAAAAAATTCTGCTATTGTCCCCAAAATTTTAACCTTGCATTTATGTTTGACGGAGGTAACTCCATGAATAGACTTTACCAAAAATGAGTTTTCTACTGGTTTTATTCCTTTCAGCCCTGGAAGGGGCCTGATATAGCTCCTTGACGCCCCCGTGTCAACAAGGAGCGTGACTTCCTTTCCTCCTATTGACCTTGAAATCCAAGGAAGGAGGGACTTTGCCCTAAAAAATTAACCTCATCGGATTCGATGTTGTCGGCTGCCTGCTCGGCTTCGTTATTGTATGTTTCTTCATTTTGCAACTACCGCTCGTCGGTAAGATGGTTTACGCGCTGTATTTTGGGTCCTGTGTGCCGCCCTGAGTTCGCTACACGTTTTTGCCCGTTCCCTTGCGGCTTACCGTATTGTTCGTGGTTGGGATTACTTGCTTGGTTTTTAAATTGGGATATGGAGGGATCTACTTCCATAGGCTCAATGCCCTTTGGCCAGAATAATTACTACTGGTAAATGGTTTTTGGGCATTTCCATAATTCTGTGGACGACTGGCCTGTTTATTTTGTTTGCTTACTGAAAAATGCGGCTTTTTATGACCCACACCGTGATCATAGTTAGGTGTCTTTTGATTGACCAGATTTTGATTTCCGCCAGGTTTTTCTTGAAATCTGTTCGCGAAATTCATTGCGAAAGCGTAACGTTCATTGTTGGCATCTACTTCTTGTGCCAAAGCCAGGGCGGATGGGAGGTCGGATGGCCTAGATGAGAACAAGATATCACATAGTGGTTTCCTTAAACCTGATATAAATACTCTGAGTGCATCGGCCCTATATTTCTCATTTATAGTGTCTGCAATACCACTCTCATAAGACATAATTGTCTTATTTGCTAACAAAGTTAGCTTCTTTTCTACCTCATCGTAGAATTCTAGGCATGTCATTGATCCCTGTCTCAGGGTGGACAATTCCTGCTCGATTAAGTATATCGGCCATTTGTCCGCGTAAGTAAAGTCAAGTCTGGAGATTATAGCGCTAAAGTTAAGCACTGTGTTAAAAGAAGAAAGTACTGCGTCGGCAGCACCTCTCACTTTGTTTCTAATAATAGTAACGGCTTGGTAGTGGCGTTCACTGCCGTCGTATCTCCTAAATAATTCATAGGCATTGTGTGCGGCTTCCCGCCAGGATACGTACGTGCCTTGGTGGCCAAAAAATTCCGGAGGGACTTTATCGCGTCTAGCGTAATGTCGCAGGTAGTAAGGGGGTTGATTGTTACCCTACTATATTTTTCTACCTTAGGTTTGTTTATTGTTACTTGATTCTGTAAAGCAAGAAGCCTTCTGTCAAACTCGGTTTTCTGTTCGGCTAAAGCTCTCCTGACCTCTGCTTTTACTATCTCGCTAACTTGTTCTGTATTCATTGTATTTTGTCTGTTTGCTGCTAAATTTAAATTCTTAAAGAGGTCCTCCAACACCTCGGTCATTTAACATTCAAAGATTTTCTTAAAAAATTTCACAAAGGACACAGGTTTATTTAGCACCTATTTTTTATAAATTTTTTTTTTTTAAATTTCGGTTTTGCACTTTCACTAATTTTTTTAGAGCACTTCACTTACCTCTTCATACTTAGGTGTTATCCTAGCCTACGTTAATTCTTGATTTTCTTCTTTGGGTTGTAACGATTCTTGTTTCTACTCCCTCCGTTGTTGCTTGCTTCAAATTCTTCTAACTGATTGCGGTTATTATCATTAACTTCATATTTCACCAGGATGCTTGTTTCAAATCCTTCTAGCTGTTTGCGGTTATTATCATTAACTTCGTATTCGCCAGGATGCTTGTTTCAAATCCTTCTAACTGTTTGTGGTTGTTATCATTAACTTCGTATTCACCAGGATGCTTGTTTCAAATCCTTCTAGCTGTTTGCGGTTATTATCATTAACTTCGTATTCACCAGGTTGTTTCTAACTGTTTGTGGTTATTATTTGTCCCTTAGGATCAAAAATGATTAGTGTTTTCCAGCCCCACGTTGGGCGCCAATTGTGCTTTTTAGCACGTATTCTTTATTGAGTTCTTTCTAAAACTAAAGCTTAATAATTACCCTAACTGTCCACCTAACCCACGACGTTGGATAACGCTGCTGCTGCTCTGCTGGCGGTTAGCGACGTTGACACAACCGTTGCGCTAACGATGTTTACTTGCTGCTGTTGCAATAGCTGCTTTTGCTGATGCAGCTAAACATGATGAAGAGAATTGTGGCACTTGTGATGTTGTCATAGCGCAATGACCACAGACGATAGCAATAGCTATTGTTTCGCTGACACAGCGAAGTGTGCCAACAACGATATGCGATCATACCGTGTGATCGCATTTCTGCTGATCCAGCTAGTTGCATGAAGTGGCGTGCTGTCGTAATTTGGCTGAATATGATTGACCTAGGCGAAGGCTAGGAAGACAACTGTGCCATTTGGTTAATGACATTTGTGGGAAGAAACTTGTGATAACTTATACGTTCAAGCATATTTTTGCTTAATTTATGCATTCTCTGCGAAGGTATAGTTTTACAGTGTTCAAATGGAGCAGCCACAAAAAAACAAAAAGTTGACGGATCTGTGAAGTCAACACAATATTTTTCATGTATTTTCGCGAGCTAAATCCAAATCCGTGATCGGAATTAGCCTAACAGGTCGCAGTTCTTTTCAAACCTCACAAAACCGTCATAAAATAATATTGGTCTTTTTTGCAAGGTTAGGGCCGAACCTCAGGCCCGCTGTTGAATCCTGATATCGAATTCGGATTCAGCAGCCAATTTCCCTTAAGAACATGTGTTTAGCTTTATTCTCTGTTGATTTTTTCATGTTTGGCAAATTTTCAAACCAAAATCGGAGAATCTAAAAAACCATGCAAATTTTTGAGGCTAGAATACTAGAAAAAGATTAGTCTGAGAAAATTTCAATGTTCAAGTAAACGGTGTTTTACAACTATGGCTAAACCCGTGCCTGCTGGGCATGGCGTACCGAAATTTCTCAAAAATTCTGAATTGAGGACTGACCAAACAAAACGGCTTATTTCCATTTTTCACTTTTTTAGTATTTTGATGCAATCTGGTGACCAAGACCACATTACACATGATGTATACAATAAAAACTACTAAAAAGTCATATTTCCCATAAAAAAAAAGATCCGTAAAACTCAAAATTTCGTACAAATCGGAAATATTTCCTTCTCATTTGCTTGTGTGTGGAAATTTTAATCAAAACAACTGGGCGAGGCTTATATCGTGCCGTAGATATTTTTAGGCCGAAAAAACCTTTCAAATGTCAATACATATTTTATTTTATTCAAAAACAGGTTATTTTGTTGAATTTTTTTTTCATTATTAACATCTTAGGCACGACATAAGCCTAGCCCAGTTATTTTAACGCAAAATATCCAATGGGATCCCGTTTAAAATTACCTACACAGAGCCAAAAGTACCTAATAAATATAACAAAAGTGATAAGATATCTGTATGGATTTTTTTTTTTTTGTGATGTGCTTCATATATTTTGTAGAGAAAATCGTATTATCCTGCTAAACAGTGCTAGGGCATTCAGTCAGCTTTGGAATGTTGCCTTTGAGAACGTGATGGGAAATCGTGATATAAATATAAAACAGCTGATATTTACACCACGATTTAGCTATTGCATTCAGAGGCAAGTTCCCACAAACTCCGTGTGACCTGATGCAAGTAGCACTGCGAGAAGTTTCGACGTGGTCCTCTCGCTGCGGACTTAGTATCAACCCGGGGAAAGTGGAACTTGTCCTCTTCACCAACCGGTACAAAATACCGCCACTAAGCCTACCAGAACTAGATGGCACGCGCCTGGGCTTGTCGGATAAGGCCAAGTTTCTAGGCATAGTTCTGGACAGGAAATTGAATTGGAAGGAGAATGTTCTTCAGCGCCAGAAGAAAGCTTGCATCGCTGTATGCAGTTAGATCTACACGGCCATCATTCGCCCAATCATGCTGTATGGAGTCGTCGTATGGTGGCCTGCGCTGGAGCAAGGCAACATACCTGAATCTGTTGCGGAAAGTCCATAGATCCAATATGATCTGTATAAGCGGTGCGCTAAGGACAACGCCCAACGAAGCCCTCCAGGTCATTCTGGGCATTTTGCCACTTGATCTGGAAGGTTTTCGGTCAGCGGCGGCATCAGCTCTGCACCTAAGGGAAACCTCCAGTTGAGGTGCGGGTACTATTGGACACTCCAGTATTCTGGAATCTTACAGCCTTCTCCCTCTAAGCACAGATCGTTGTGCGACCACTACAGTCGGGGATAGCTGTTTCAAAATAAACATTCCCAGCAGAAAAGACTGGGAGAGGACGGATTGGTGTCCCGAAACAAATGGTGGCACTTCCATATACACCGACGGCTCGAAGTTGGACGGCTGAGTTGGAGGAGGGGTTTATTCAAGGGATTTGGACCTTGAGCTCTCCTTCAGACTACCTGATCATTGTAGCGTCTTCCAGGCGGAAGTCTCGGCAATCCTGGACGCCGCGGCCTGGTTAAGCAAACGTGTTATCGGAGAAGATATCGCTATTTTCAGCGATAGCCAAGTGGCCATCAAATCCCTTGGCTCATACACGTTCAACTCTGAACTGACGCTCAGCTGTCGTCGATCTCTTCAGGAGATGGCCCAACAGAACCGCGTGAACCTCATATGGGTCCCGGACATAGGGACATTGAGGGAAACTGTAAGGCAGACGAGCTTGCCAGGCAGGGCACGACCAAGCAGGTTCTTAAGGATAAAGAGCGCTTAGGTATGCCGTTTGCCACATGCAAACTAATGCTGAAGGAGCACACACTCTGTCAAGCCAAAGAAAAATGGCTGCAATCCCCAGGGTGTCGAATATCGAAGAAAACCTGGCCAAAATGGGATCTTAAAAGGTCTAGACGCATTTATGCCCTAACTAGGAGGGAAATCTCCATATTGATAGGGGTATTAACCGGTCATTGCCTCATTGGTAGGCATGCAGAAAGGCTAGGTGTGCCCTACCGACGATGCTGCAGGAGTTGCAAAGATGATGAGGAGGAGGAAACAGTGAAGCACCTCATCTGCAACTGTCCGGCTTTAAGCGGCGCGAGAACGCGCTTTTTGGGAGTTCCCTTCCTGGAAAGCCTAAGCCAGATCGCGGAACTGGACATAAAGGACTTGATGGCCTTCATAAAGTCATCTAAGTGGTTCGAGGAGGAGTAACGGTCTCGGTTTAGGAGTGTCAGTCCCGGGATTCTGCTATGTGGAAAATCCCAACAACTCAGGGATTTTCCATATGGCTGGGTCCCGGGCCTGACTTTCCTTGTGTTGGTGGTATCACAACGGGCCTTTCAAAACTGGCCTAAGTGTGCCTCTGCGGCAGCCACTTGAACCTAACCTACATCACGATTTTCTATCCCGTTTTCAAAGGCAACATTACAAAGCTGACTGAATGTCATGAACTGTCTAGCAGGGGAAATCAAATATTATTTTATAGAAAATCTTGTTAATGTTTTCATTGGGAAATCACATATTATGAGAAGATTTTCTGTTTAATATTTCAAATTAAAAAAAAAATTATATTGCCTTCACCGAGAATAGAAATTACAATTTTTGGAGTGCTAAGCCCAGTTGTTTACCATCAGGCCATCGTGTACGTATGCTTACCAGCGTCTAGTTACTGATATATTTATAGTTATTAATGTTTTCAAAGATAAATCACATATTATTGTAGAGAAAATTTTATTAATGTCTTCAAAAAGAAATCACATATTATGAGAAGATTTTCTTTTTTATATTTCAAATTAAAAAAGAAACTATATTGCCTTCGCCGAGAATCGAACTTACAATTTTTTGAATGCTAAACCCAGCTGTTTACCATCAGGCCATCGTGTACGTATGCTTACCAGCGTCTAACTACTGATATCTGTATAGTTTTCCAGAAGATGTGCTTCATATATTTGTAGGGAAAATCTTACTAATGTTTTCAAATAGAAATCTTGGAAAATTAAGAAGTTTTCTCTCTTTTATTTTTTTTCCACATTTCTACGGAAATCTTGACAGTAAATTACAAGTTGTTCTTCCAAATAACGCAAACAAAAAACATCGCGAAAAAATAAGAAGAAATGCACTTAATTTTATCAAATAGAACTTCCTCATAAAACCATAGAGATTTCCGTATAGTTTTTTCTTCGTTTCCACCGTTTCGACTAGCCCTTTGCCCAAAAACTGTTAATGAAGACAATCTTTTTAATTTTATTAGGCACTTTTGGCTCTGTGTATTTCAAACAAAAGGGCATATTTCCAAATTATAAAGTTAAAAAACTACATTTTGGACATACAAAAAATTCAAAAAAATTATGACTCCAGATTGGCGTGGCTGTTTTATTTTAGTAACGTCTTAAAATTTTAAATTTTGGCTATTTGACTCTGTCAAATTTTTATCGGCTTCTGAAAAGTTGCTGGAAGTGGAAATAAGGCTTTTTGTTTGTTCAGGCCTCAATTGTTTTTTTTTGCTCTTTATTTCTGAGAGGTAACAGCCAAACTACAAATTGAGTTTTGTAGGAGCTTGTACCTACCTTGAGTGTAAGTTTGGTAAAAATCCTTCAACGCGTTTGGTCGGTTAGCGACGACATCGAGAAACCTTTTACACTTTTTATATATATTGATTAGGAAAACAATAAGTGGGGAAATATATGAGGAAAGCAAATACTGGAACGTTTAAAAAAAACTATGTCGGTTCATGTACCTAGCTTGTGTGTAAGTTTAATTAGAACCCTTCAACGCCTTTGAAAAAAAATAAAAATTGCGGATAGATTGTTAACCTTGGGTGGCGACCCTGCTTGAAAATTTCATATTTAGAAAACGGCCGAAAATATCTTTCATTTGATACCAATGTTGTCATATCTTGCTCAATATTGGCATATCTTGCTCAATATTTAAAAAAAAATTGAGATATGTAGGTAGCAACCCTAGGTGACAATCCTTCTTGAAATTGTCATACATTTCATTTGATAGACCTCTAGACTTAAGTTTAAAAATCAGAAAAAATTACAGTAATTTTTTTTCACCTTTCGTAAAAAGAAAATCAATATAGTTTTTGAAAAAACGATAAATTTTTTTTGGCCCAGTCTAATGTATATGGTGAAGTTTTAGTAGTTTTTATTGAATACATCATTTTGTTTGGTCACTCCTCATAGATAAGCATGAAAATAATATTTATAATGTATTTACTTATTAAGATATGGAATTTCACGAATCCCTCGCAAATACATCCGTTTATCATCCCTAGTAGGGATTCCCTACCATATAGCAGTTTGGATTAGAAAATCTTTAAGAACATTTAGGAACCAAACAATTCACAAATAGTGGCCTCCACGCGCTACATATTAAAACTTTTGGCGAATATGAGGATTAATATTTACTTCGAAAATGTAATCCTTCCCTATTAGTTAATTTTTATTTCTTTGTACTACCAGGTATTATTCCCTCCTTTTTTGGTTTTTGAACTTGAGAGTTAATGGTTCTGCCAGAACTCCTACCATAACATAAGATTCTTAACCCTTTTCATAGATATATTTTTCTAGGCGAAATATGTGAGAAACTCCGTTTGAATCTACTTTCTATTGGTTTGATTTTTTAATTCAAAAACGCATTTTTTACAGCTACATATCGTTACCTTAATTCACAAAGGCCCTAACTGGCATACAAAAAATTGTATAGGAGAAGCAAAAAGCAAAATTTTTTTACATTGAACGCATGCAAATATAGCTTTGTAAACTTGGAATATCTCATTTATTACTGCTAGTAACTCCTTAAAATTTGTAGTGGGTGTGTATTTTACTATATCATACTTAAATATGTGAAAAAGTCATTTTCGAAAAATGTGTCAATTAGGGCCTTTGTGATTTAAGGTAACGATATGATGAATTTCATATCAAAGGCTGAGAAAAAGTACATTTTGAACCCGATCCCCTCAGAATTTGATGAAATTTTGCATAGATGTACATCTTACCTACCCAAACACAACCTCATTTTTAGAAATTGCATTTTCGAAAAATTGTGGGCGTGGCAAGATATCGAATTATTCGAAAATATTCGAAAAATGACGATAATAGGTACTTTAAAGTGTGATTATTACGGAATGGCTTTCCCGATTTCAAAGGTCTTCATACCATTAGAAAGGTATTGAAATAAGCTTTCACAAAAATACACTGTACAAATTTTTTAGTACACTGAAAAAAAATGTTTTCCAAAATATGGTTTCCAAATAAACTGAAAAAACACTTCAAAGATCAAGCGATTTCGAAAAATAAAATTTTATTTTAGAAAGTCTATTCAATATATATAACATATCTGAAAACTAAAATGCGGTTTTTTTCTTTTTTTTTAAATTTATTTAAGTACTTATGTCCGTCAAGTTAGCACTACAACTTTGAAAAAATTAATATTACTATATGGGATTAATTCCCGCTTTTTAACCGTAAACACACCGTGAAATCCAAAAAATTACCGTTTTTCATTTTTTAAAAATAACCCCTAGTAATGCTAACTTGACCGTCAAGTTAGCACTACCACCCTCGAAAACAATTTAATTCGATTCTAAATTTAAAATCAATTGCGCAGATAATTCCCGTTTAATAACCGTAATTAAGTAGTGCTAATGAAAAAAATCGAAAAATTTTTTGTCTCGATTTTTTTAAAAATAACCCCTAGTAGTGCTAACTTGACGGTCAAGTTAGCACTACCACCCTCGAAAACAATTCAATTCGATTCTAAATTTAAAATCATTTGCGCAGATAATTCCCGTTTAATAACCGTAATTAAGTAGTGCTAATGAAAAAAATTGAAAAATTTTTTCTCGATTTTTTTTTTTTAAATAACCCCTAGTAATGCTAACTTGACGGTCAAGTTAGCACTACCACCCTCGAAAACAATTCAATTCGATTCTAAATTTAAAATCATTTGCGCAGATAATTCCCGTTTAATAACCGTAATTAAGTAGTGCTAATGAAAAAAATTTAAAAATTTTTTCTCGATTTTTTTTTTTTTAAATAACCCCTAGTAATGCTAACTTGACGGTCAAGTTAGCACTACCACCCTCGAAAACAATTTAATTCGATTCTAAATTTAAAATCAATTGCGTAGATAATTCCCGTTTAATAACCGTAATTAAGTAGTGCTAATGAAAAAAATCGAAAAATTTTTTTCTCGATTTTTTTTAAAAATAGCCCCTAGTAATGCTAAGTTGACGGTCAAGTTAGCACTACCACCCTCGAAAACAATTTAGTTCGACTCTAAAATTAAAATCAATTGCGCATATAATTCCCGTTTAATAACTGTAATTAAGTAGTGCTAACGAAAAAAATTTAAAAATTTTTTTCTCGATTTTTTTTAAAATAACCCCTAGTAATGCTAAGTTGACGGTCAAGTTAGCACTACCACCCTCGAAAACAATTCAATTCGATTCTAAATTTAAAATCATTTGCGCAGATAATTCCCGTTTAATAACCGTAATTAAGTAGTGCTAATGAAAAAAATCGAAAAATTTTTTTTCTCGATTTTTTTTTAAAAATAGCCCCTAGTAATGCTAAGTTGACGGTCAAGTTAGCACTACCACCCTCGAAAACAATTCAATTCGATTCTAAATTTAAAATCATTTGCGCAGATAATTCCCGTTTAATAACCGTAATTAAGTAGTGCTAATGAAAAAAATTGAAAAATTTTTTTTTCTCGATTTTTTTAAAAATAACCCCTAGTAATGCTAACTTGACGGTCAAGTTAGCACTACCACCCTCGAAAACAATTCAATTCGACTCTAAAATTAAAATCAATTGCGCATATAATTCCCGTTTAATAACTGTAATTAAGTAGTGCTAATGTACGTGGCATTGGCCTAAGCAGTTATTGCATTTGACCGTCAAGTTAGCATTACTAGGGGTTATTTAAAAAAAAAAATCGATTTTTTTCATTAGCACTACTTAATTACGGTTATTAAACGGGAATTATCTGCGCAATTGATTTTAATTTTAGAGTCGAACTAAATTGTTTTCGAGGGTGGTAGTGCTAACTTGACCGTCAAGTTAGCATTACTAGGGGTTATTTAAAAAAAAAAAATCGAGAAAAAATTTTTCAATTTTTTTCATTAGCACTACTTAATTACGGTTATTAAACGGGAATTATCTGCGCAATTGATTTTAAATTTAGAGTCGAACTAAATTGTTTTCGAGGGTGGTAGTGCTAACTTGACTGTCAAGTTAGCATTACTAGGGGTTATTTTTAAAAAATGAAAAACGGTAATTTTTTGGATTTCACGGTGTGTTTACGGTTAAAAAGCGGGAATTAATCCCATATAGTAATATTAATTTTTTCAAAGTTGTAGTGCTAACTTGACGGACATAGTATTTTCAACATGGCCGTAGAACAACTATGTGTTGGCCTAAAGCCAGACTGAAAAGGTGATAACAAATTGTGTTGTTGAATAAATGAAGAAATTTGTGTTGCCATTATAGACTCACACACTTTGGAAAATGCTGGTAAAATGCTAATCGGCCTGTAATCACTGGGGTTAGAGGGCATATTATTTTTAGCGATGGAAATAATTATCGCTTTTTTCCACTCAGAAGGAAAACTCGAAGTTGTTAGGCAATGATTTATGACATTTATGTGATTTTGCGTGGGTTAAGTCTGTCTGCATTTTTTACACCTCTAGAAATACGAAAAAAACTTGCCATTCAACTAATAGTTCCTCAAATAACTTATTTTGAGCTTGTATACAGCAGACTTGACTCAAGTTCATCACACAAGATAGAAGCAGCTTTTAATAATGTTACACGGTATGTCTATGGTCTCAAAAGATATGACCACGTTACTTTATGGAAAGATAAAGTTCTTGGGTGCAACATTTTCGATTACCTTGCAGCTAGAAATGTTATATTCTTATATAAGCTTATTGAACTAAAGAGTCCGCGATACCTTTATGAGAAATTGCAGTTAACAAGATCGAGTAGACTTCGTAGTCTGGTTATCCCTAAATTTTCCTACTTGTCATCATCCAGACTGTTCTTTGTCAATGCTGTGAGACTTTGGAATTCCATTCCAGAATCTATCAAGGCGTCAATAAATGGGACAAACTACAAGGTGGTAATACATAGCTATTTTAACTCTATGTAATGAATGTTAATCTAACACGTCTTTTCTTCAATCTTTACTTTCTTTATCTCTCTCTTTTATCCTTCCTTCTTTTCCTTCTGTTGTTAATTTATTGCATTATTTGTTAAGTTAAATAATATAAGTCTTTGTTATTTCTTGTAAGTTAAGGATTCATATGTAATCATCCAACCATTGATGTACTATAAAAGACCTAGAAGTCTTACATGTACAGTCCGATTTTATATTTAAATAAATTCCAAATTCCAAATTTTTAAGTACTTTTTTAAAACCTCGAAAGTGGGGGGTGCAGCTTAACGTCAAAAATCGTTCTAAAACGAACGAAACAAGTTCAAAACTGAGAACATTTGTGCACGAAAGTCTGTCAGTAACGTTTTGACTTGACTCGTGAACGGTGTCTTATTTTGAGAACGGATTTTTCAAGAACATGTTTTGTGTTCCATGAACAGTTTGACCTTGATTTATGAACATTTGTAACTTATTCTGAGAACGTATTGGGCTTATTGTAGGAACATTTTGGGTCAAAGTAAAAAAAAAATAAAAAAAAATAATAATTTTTCAGAGTTCTTCTGAATGACAATTATTTCTCACGTTGCTTTGTGGTTTGCCTCGACCGGGACTCGGGCTCACACTGCTTTGACTGCGGAACGCGTACTTATCTTTGGCGGCGTCTAATTGCAACTTTGTGCTGTTGGATTTGTTTGCACCCCCCACTTTCGAGGTTTTAAAAAAGTACTTAAAAATTGAGCACAAACATTTTTTTTTTCGGGAACTAATTAGCACATAAATAGCACATAATTCCTGGCATATCGAATTTGAAATCCGGCGATCGGGGGGGGGTAGGTTGGTTGACTTTTTCTGGGGAACACCCATATATTAAATAGACCTTTCTAAAAAAAATTTTTTTATACCCAGCGTACTAGTACTAGTATAAGGATATATTAATTTTGTTCACATAATGGTTGTATGTAACGGCACAAAATAATCGAGATAGATATGGGTGTTTCCATGGTTATGCACGCGACATTTGTACACGTTTATTTGCGTTTGAATGTTGTAAAAATAGAGTTCCATATATGAAAGTTCTTAGGATTAAAAAAGGAGTTAAAATTGAGATATTTGCATGAAATTTTGTACACAGATGATAACCACGCCCCCTTTTTCGATATCGAAAATTTCGAAAATCACACAAATTGGCATATCTCGGCAGCTGAAATGGCTAAAATGATATAATTTTATAGATAAATACCCCTGGTGATTCTCTTATGATATTTTCATAATTTTTTTATAATGGGCGTGGCACACCCACTTTTAAGGGAGACATTTTTGAAAATTTGAATGGTCGTAACTTTTAAACTGATTAGGATAGAACGATGGAATTTGGCACAAATCATACTAGTATTGTTGGGAGTATACCTGATTAAACTGGAAAAAATCGCTCTCCAACCACGCCTACTTTCGATATCGAAAATCATATAAAGTGAAATAATGCGGTAACGGCAATTAAGTAAATCCTCCTAGGGCCTAATGATTGTTATCCCGTTCGAAAAATTACCGCTGGGTATTAAATGTTCAGTTCACCCGAACTTAGACTTCCTTACTTGTTTTAAATCGTTTGGTCTTTGAAGTGTTTCCCAGTATGAAAAAACATTGAAACAAACTAAAAAAAAATTTTTTCAGTGTAATATAGAATCTTTACAGTATATGTTTTCAAAAGGTGATTTTATTACCTTTCTAACGGTATACAAATTTTTGAAATCGGTTGATTAGTTTACGCGTGATATCAAAATATCAGAAAGTAACCAAGAGATTCATTTACTTAAATAAATTTCCAAAAAAAAAATTAAAAAAACCGCATTTTAGTTTTCAGATATCATATCATTCCATTTCAAGACAACCGGTCCGCGCGGGACATGATTTTTGATTTTGATGAAATTTTAATATTTTGTTTTTTGGTCAAAATAAAGAAACACGTGTCGTTTTTTTTTCTGAAAAAAAAAATTTTTCGGATTTATCGGCCGTTGAAATCGTTAAAATGCAATGAACATTTTTTTCCCCCATTTTTTCAACTCGCAATAACTTTGTCAAAAATTAACCGATTCTCCTAATTTTTTTTTCGTTATTACTATTTCTTTTATATAAATTTATAAAAAATATTATATAGTTTAAAAATTTATTTTTTTTCAGTATTTAGTAAAAATTTATGACTTTTTTCAAAAATTAATATCCCAAAAAAGGTTAATTTTTTTGTTTTGAAATTTTTTCTATATTGAGTCAACAGTTCATATTTCAACTTGACTAAACGCTTATTAGCCAAATTTTTGAATATTAAACATTTTTCCCCCCATATATTGATGCAATGCATATTATCTTTGCCAAAAATTAGCCGATTCTCATGATTTTTTCTTTGAAATGTTCGTTTTTACTTTTACTTGAATAGAAATTCATAAACAATACCATATAGTTAAAGAAAGACAATTATTTTATATTATTTAGTAATAATTTATTACTTTTTTCAAAAATTAATATCTCGGAAACGGTAATATTTTGTTTGTTTAAATTTTTTTTGTATTGGGTGAACAGTTTATATTTCCACTTGGCAAAATATCAACTAGCCAAAATTCGTTGTTTACGAGATATGAATTTTTGAATATTTAACATTTTCTCCCCCATATATTGATGCAAAGTATATGGAAAAAATTTTAGAACTCAAAAATGCGTATCTCGAAAACCACGAATTTTGGTTAGTTGATATTTAGCCAAGTTGAAATATAAACTGTTCACTCAATATAGAAAAAGTTTAAACAAACAAAAAATTACAGTTTCCGAGATATTAATTTTTGAAAAAAGTCATACATTTTTACTAAATACTAAAAAAAATTGTCTTTCTTTAACTATATGCTATTGTTTATGAATTTCTATTCAAGTAAAAGTAAAATGTATTCCTTAAATAAAGTAGAAAATAATTTTGATACATGTCTATTAAATGACGACTTATGTACAGTCAGCGTCAATATAAAGTATACACCATTATCTTTTTAGTTATCTCTTTTATTTCTCTCTTTTTTCGCTCTCTTTTTTCAAATTGTTTACATTTTTTTTAATCCTTATTTTCTTCTTTACAAACTATGAAAAAACAAAAACAAACTTGCAACAATAACAAAACTTATAAAACAAAAACAAAAGAAACTGATTTTTCGAAGCGTCAATATAAGCTTTGTTTCTTGAAATCTCCAGGAAAAAACTGTCAGCAGAAGAGAGTCTTGTAAAAGCTGTCAAAATCTCATTTCTGCTAATTTTTTGTCGAACAGGGTTCAGCAGAAACTTGCAGACAAAACAGCGGTCACGTTTCTGATTGGCTAACAATTTGAATTTACATTTTTTGTTGTTGTTTTGCTATGTCACCGATCAGCTGTTCCTGCTTGCTGGTTTCTGCTGGACGAAAAGTCTCCAGCAATAACTTGCCGCGAATTGGCGCTCTCTCTCTCCATTAAATGTCAAAAAGCTGCTGAATTCGCTGCTAATTTTTTCAAAGAACACTTTTTTAGGAATAATTATTCATAATTAGCAGGAAAGAAACAAAGCTATAAAGTGTACAGCATAAAAGTGTACCGGAAAAAAAGTTCTAATATTTTGTTTGGCACCCATTCGCTTTTATTACAGCCTGTAACCGCCTGGGCATGGAATTCACTAGATTTGCGGTAACTTCTGATGAACTTTTTTGCCACTCCTCCAGCACAGAGCCAAAAATGCCTAATAAAATTAATAAGATTGTCTTCATGATCAGTTTTTGGGCAAAGGGGTAGTTGCAACGGTGGAAACGAAGAAAAAACTATACGGAAATTTTTTTGGTTTTAAGAAGAAATTCTTATAAAAAAAATAATACATTTAGTACAAAGGTGTAGTTAGACGCTGGCAATAATTAGTATACGATGGCCGGATTGTTTGCAGCTGGGTTTAGCATTCGAAAAATTGTAAGTTCGATTCTCTCTCTTTTTTTCCTAATTAGAAATGTTAAAAAGAAATCTTCTCAATCATATTGATGTGATTTTCCTTTGAAACATTAACAACTATACACATATCAGTAATTAGACGCTAGCAATCAAAAGTGAGCGATGGCCTGATGGTTAACAGCTGGGTTTATCATTCCGAAAATTGTAAGTTCGATTCTCGGTGAGGGCAATATAATTTTATTTTTCATTTAAAAAGAAAATCTTCTTAATAACATTAAAAAGACGGTCTCTACAATAATAAGAAGCACATCTTCTTGAAGAAAAACTATAGAGATATCTTATGACTTTTGTTCTATTTTATTAGGCATTGTTGGCTCTGTGAGTAAAACTGCTTTCAGCATGTCCCTACACTGAAAATAAAATTTCGTACAAAAGCTACGAAAAAATTTCGTAGTCTTAATTTTCGTATAATGTACGAAATTTCGTTAATAATACGAATGAAAATTTGACAAATACACTAGATTTTACGAAACCTTTCTTAAAATATACGAAATGACTTTCGTAAGGAATATTTTTAGTATAATTTACGAAGTCGTGCGTACTATTTACGAAGCAATGTAGTAAACTATGATACAAATCTTTGTACGAATCATTTTCGTAAAATATTCTAAATTGCTGCTACACTAGATTTTACGAAACTTTCGTAAAATATACGAAATGACTTTCGTAGGGAATGTTACGAATTCGAGCGTACTATTTACGAAGTAATTTAGTAAACTATGAAAAAAAACCTTGTACGAATCATTTCGTATAATGTACAAAATACTTTCGTACATTGTACTAATTCAACAAAGTCCGTTTTACTATTCGTACACAATTTTGTTAAAAATTAAAAAATAATCTCAAAATTAATAGTTGTAATTAGTTCTAAGAAATAATTGCTTTAGCAAGACAGTAAAACTTGAAGTCATGGAATCAGATGAATCATGCGCAGTTGTTGTTTCCGAGGAAGTAGTCCCATATTCAGATACTGATAGCTTCGTGAACTTAACTCAAACCGTTAGCGACGCAAATTCAAACAAAATTGTTTCGATCAGTGCCGGGCAATTTGTGTGTGACACTACAAAGTCAGTGTCAGAAGAAGCGCACGAGCCTTTCGGATTAGCCCATCGCTATGGAAGCAACGAAGATTTGGCTGAATTGGCAAGCTGGAATTTGGGGCACTTTGTTGTTCGTAAGTATTACTCATTCTTTTCCATTAATTTTTCATTTCAATTTCTATTTGATTTATTTATGCACTGAACCAAAAACGTACATGTTTTTTACGAACAAAGTTTCATAGAAGTTCACGCTGGTTTTTCTTAAAATATAAGAAAAAATTCATAGAATCTAAGAAAATTTTCTTACAATTTATGAATGAATACATGCTTTCTGTGGATTTGTTTACATATTTTACGAAAAAGTACTTATATTCTAGGAAATGTTCTTAAACTTCTACGAAAAAGTTCTTTGGAGAGGTTTTAAGGAACAATTCTTAAAAACTATGTACTTTTTCATTGGATACATGAACTTTTTTGGTTCAGTGTGTAGATGAAGAATTGTATGTCGGAGTCCTTAAGCACTTAACAAAAACAATGGCTGAGAATCTTTTTGCTAACACGGATGTTTCCCTTGGCATTAGAGTCGAGTTTGCCTACCAATGGACGCAATGGATAAAATCCTTGAATCGCAATGAATCGTTCTCAATGGGAAACATGCATTCTAAGCGTCACCAATTGATTGACGTTAATAAATTAATTAAATATATGTATTAAATTATTTTAAACCTGCATTTATTTTTTCTCACAGCGTAGAACCGAGTAAATTCGTAAGTAAATAGTACAAATATATTCGTAAAATTTACTAATTTACATTCGTAAATAGTGCGTAAATATTCGTAAAATGTACTAATTTACATTTGTAAATAGTACGCAAATATTCGTAAAATGTACTAATTTACATTCGTATATAGTGCGTAAATATTCGTAAAATGTACTAATTTACTTTGGTAAATAGTACGCATATATTCGTAAAATGTACTAATTTTGTATCATGCCACATTTTCGTAGTATGTACGAAAACAATTTTGTAGAATTTACGAAATCTTTCGTGGCTCAAAACAACGAATAATTTCGTAATATGTACGCAAGTTTTCGTTATATTTACACAGATTTTATTTTGAGTGTATTTGTAATGCTCCTTTTACGGATTTGCTGGTCAAGGTGTTCCCACAGATGTTCAATGGGGTTAAGATCAGGTGATTAGGGAGGGTGATCGAGCTGCTTGGGAGTACGGTACAACAACCATTCCTTCACTATCTTGGCTGTGTGCTTAGGATCATTGTCCTGTTGAAACACCCAAGACTGATCGAGGCCTAGTTTTTCCACACTGGATGCCAAGTTGTCTCGCAAAATCTTAAGGTAGTCCTCCTTCCTCATCATCCCTTCAACGAAAATTAAATTTCCAACTCCGCTAGCAGCCATGCACCCCCACACCATCACCGAACCACCGCCATGCTTCACAGTAGGTACTAAGTTCTGTTGCGCGAGCGCCTGGTTTTTTGACCTCCAAATTTTTTTGTGGTTTTTTTTGCCGAAAATTTCAAATTTGCTTTCATCGCTGAAAAGCACATTACTCCAAAACGAAGCATCTTTAGTTTCGTACTTTTTAGCATAGTCCATGCGCCGCTTTCGGTTTTTCTCGATTAGGTATGCAAGGTTTTTTTCTCGGAGTTCGACCATGCAAACCCCGCCGTATTGTACTTGCACTTACGCTTACGTCTGATAGTCCCGAAATATTTCTTGATATTTGAGCTGCATTTTCGAAAGGATTTTTCCTCACTTGGCGCACAATATTGCGAATTTGAGCTTCATTTAGCCGTTTTGGTCGATGCGGATGATCAATATTTTTTAACGTTCTGAATTTTTTGTACTTGTCAATTAATTTTTTTACTGTATTATGGTTTCTTTTTATTAAACCACCAATTTCACGTAGCGACTTTCCTTCTTTATGACGTTTTATTGCTAATTCTCGGACATCTATTGAAGTTTGTTTCCCCATTTCACCCCAAAATTAGAAATTACTCAAAACAACGCGTGGTCACTATCATGTGCGAACAGACAAGAAAAAAAAGTTAGTGGAATTGCTAAAATGCAAAATAAATGCAAGTGACAAAATATAACGGATCATTTTGCTGCCCACTAACCTCCAATTGAACTTGTACACTTTAAAATGACGCTTCGAAAAAGCAGTTTCTTGTGTTTTTGTTTTATAAGTTTTGTTATTGTTGCAAGTTTGTTTTTGTTTTTTTCATAGTTTGTAAAGAAGAAAATAAGGATTAAAAAAAATGTAAATGAGTTGAAAAAAGAGAGTGATAAAAGAGTTAACTAAAAAGAGAATGGTGTATACATACCTTATATTGACGCTGACTGTATGTACATATCTCTATAAAAAGAAAGCAAAACCAGTATAACTGAAATCTCTTAAAGCAACAAGGATCGCTAAACTTGAAAGAGATTTATTGCGTCGGAAAAATATAAGGTTTGTTTACCCTTTCGCTTTAGTGATTTTCTCCGCAAGTTTAACATAAACAAGTAAGGAAGTCTATGTTCGGGTAAGCCGAACATTAAATACCCAGTGTATGGAAACAATAGTAGTACCTATAAGTTATATATTTTCTATATATATTATAATTTGGGAAAAACGAACTCAATAAATTTATTAGTTAGTTTATAAAATTAATATTTATTTATGCTACGGTATAACATATATGTATGTACATTGTTCGTGTGCCCTCAAAATATTACTTATAGTTGAATACATTTCTTACTTCTAATATACTTACGCCCAATTTGTGACAAAGTTTTAAATTGAAAAAAAAAAAAATACGTTTGGGCCAGTTTTTCGAAATTCAAATTATTTTCAAAGTTATAGCTATCACCACTTTTCGAAATTCCTTACTTTTTGATGTAAATAACTTCCGCTCCCTTAAAGTGCCAAAAACATTTTTTTTTGCTAATAGTTACTAATGCAATGCCCAACAACATCATACAAAAGCGCCATCTCGCCACGATGGAGAATTTAAAAACTGCGAATAATGTTTTCCAAAAAAATTTTTTTGCAAAAATTGGAAATGTCCTTTTGTAGAAGATACCATCTTTTATATATATTTAAAAAATGAGCAAAATCGGTTTGACCAATCGTGAGAAAATCATCAAAAAGTGAGGAATTTTGAAAACTGTTGTAGATATAACTTTCAAAATAATTCGAGTTTTGAAAAATTGTATACGTATTTTTGTTTAATCGTTCTGAGCCATACTACCCACTTTCAATAAAATACATGGCCGTCGAAAAAATTATAGGTGGCTCACTTAACAAAATTAACTCATCTTTTAGGACTCGCTAATAGTAGACAATTCCTTACAAACTTAACTACCAAATTATACTATAATTATACTATTTTAGTTATTTACCTTACCGAATAATGTCAATTTATGTGATTTTCGAAATTTTCCATATTGAAAGTGGACGTGATTGGGAAGCGATTTCGTTTAATTTCAACAGGTATACTTCCTATAACTCTAGTATACCTTGTGCCGAATTTCACGATTCTACCGTAATCAGTTTAAAACTTACGACCAGTCTTTTACGTGATTTTCTAAATTTTCGATATCGAGAGTAGCCGTGGTTGGACGGGGATTGTATCCAATTTCATCACGTATACTCCCAACAGTACTAGTATGATTTGTGCCAAATTTCATCGTTCTACCATAATTTGTTTAAAAGTTACGACCAGTCGAATTTTCAAAAATGCCTCCCTTGAAAGTGGGCGGTACCACGCCTTTAACAGAAAATCATAATAGAATGATAAGAGAGATTCACCTATGAAATTATATCATTTTATCAATTTCAACTACCGATATATGTCAGTTTATGTGATTTTCGAAATTTTCAATACCGACAAAGGGACGTGGTTATAATCCGAGTAATCTGTATACCAACTTTCATGCAAATTCCTCAATTTTTACTCAAGTTATGTTAATTTGTATGATTTTCGAAATTTACGATCTCGAAAAGGGGGGCGTGGTTATCATCCGATTTCGCCCATTTTCAATAGCAACCTACCTGGGCCAAAAAGTAACCTGTATATAAAATTTCATGCAAATATCTTAATTTTTACTCAAGTTATCGTGTACAAAGACGGACGGACGCACGGACAGACGGACGGACATGCCTGAATAGACTCCTCTTTTCAACCGAAGAACTTTCATACATGGATCTTGATTATTTTGCGCCGGTACATGGTACAGTTATGTGGACAAAATTATAATACCCCTGTACTAGTACGCTTGGTATAAAAATGCCTCCCTTAAAAGTGGGCGGGGCCACGCCCACTTTAGAAAATTTATCAAAAAATCATTATATAATGACCATGGGGATTCACCTATAAAATTATATAATTTTACCCATTTCCGTTAGCAAATTATGTCAATTTATGTGATTTTCGATATCGAAAGTGGGCATGGTTGGAGTACGATTTTATCCATTTTCATCAGGTATACTCCCAACGATACTAGTATGCTTTTTGCCAAATTCCATCGTTCTATCGTAATCAGTTTAAAAGTTACGACCAGTCAAATTTTCAAAAACGCCTCCCATAAAAGTGGGCGGTGCCACGCCCACTATAAAAAATTTATGAAAAAATCATAAGAGAATGACCAGGGGGATTCACCTATAAAATTATATCATTTTAGCCATTTCAGCTGCCGAGATATGTCAATTTGTGTGATTTTCGAAATTTTCGATATCGAAAGTGGGCGTGGTTGAAGGGCGATTTTATCCAGTTTCATCAGGTGTACTCCCAACGATACTAGTATGCTTTGTGCCAAATTCCATCGTTCTATCGTAATCTGTTTAAAAGTTACGACCAGTCAAATTTTCGAAAACGCCTCCCTTAAAAGTGGGCGGTGCCAGGCCCACTCTAAAAAATTTATGGAAAAATCATAAGAGAATGACCAGGGGGATTCACCTATAAAATTATATCATTTTAGCTGCCGAGATAAGTCAATTTGTGTGATTTTCGAAATTTTCGATATCGAAAAAGGGGGCGTGGTTATCATCCGATTTCGCCCATTTTCAATAGAAACCTACCTTGGCCAGAAAGTAAACTGTGTACAAAATTTCATGCAAATATCTCAATTTTTACTAAGTTATCGTGTACACGGACGGACAGACGGACGGACATGCCTTAATCAACTCCTCTTTTAATCCTAAGAACTTTTATATATGGAACTCTATATCTATCTCGATTATTTTGTGCCGTTACAAACAGCCGTTATGTGAACAAAGTTAATATACCCTTGTACTAGTACTAGTACACTGGGTATAAAAAGTCATTCAGCTTTCGACTACGTGAAAGCGTTTGTTCATACACAGGTCAAAAAAAATCATTATTGCAATTTTGTTGCAGATTTTGTACATCTGTTTCCGTGTTAGTACATACATATGTATATGGAAGTGTATGTGATGTATAGTTAGAGCCCATTGAAACTACGGAAATTGTTTGTATTCTCAAATTACTTTTGCTGTGTGTAGAGGCTGATAAGATGTGTATTCAGCATAGAAGCTCTTTGTGCGCTTAGACGATGAAAATGAGATTAGATATTTTGAAATTTCTTAAATTTTGTGTGTCATTGTAAGCCTTTAGCTTTGAATTTCACTATAAATTTATCGCTCACCTTATCCCACCTTTTAGTTACAGGCCAATGAATTTCAAAGGCCTTTTAAGTTAAAGGGTGGATGAGAAAATGGTCCAAAATCAGCGACGGAAAATAAAATGTTGAAAAATTAAAAGAAAAAATGAATATTGGAATTAACTTAAAACAGGGACAAAGAATTTTATTCCAAAATGAAATATGAAAATATGTGTCAGCAATGCCTTAAATACTTTAATGTCCGTCGGTTAGTTTAATTTTTTAATTACCGGTGCAGGCCTCTGATATAAATATATTTAACAATATTTTCAGGTCAATAGAAAAGCTTTCAATAGTGGAATTCTATAAAACAAGATTATTCAAAACCCCAGGTAAATACTGTTCCCAATACATACAACTACACCTTTTTCAGTTTATATTCAGAAAGTTACAATTTATATTCAGAAAATTACAATTGATATTCAGTATTTACAATTGATATTCAGAAAATTCCAATTAATATTCAGAAATTTCATTTGATATTCAGAAAATTACAATTGATATTCAGAAAGTTCCATTTGATATTCAGAAAATTAAAATTAATATTCAGAAAATTACAACTGATATTCAGAAAATTAAAATTGATATTCAGCAATCCAAATTTATATGAAAAAATTTTAAATGCGGAGTACAAAGTGATTTTCTGAATATGAATTGTAACTTTCTGAATATCAATTGTAATTTTCTGATTATTAATTTTAATTTTCTGAGTATCAAATGGAACTTTCTGAATATTAATTGTATTTTTCTGAATATCAAATGGAAATTCTGAATATGAATTGTAATTTTCTGAATATGAAATGGAAATTCTGAATATTAATTGGAATTTTCTGAATATCAATTGTAAATTCTGAATATCAAGTGTAACTTTCTGAATATAAACTGAAAAAGGTGTAGAAAATACCTTTCAATGTATTGGTAAGTGCAAAGAAACTAAAACCATCAACAAACAACCCTAATTGAAATCGAAAAGCTGAAAAGAATATATAACAAGTAAAGTAGCACAATAAACATAAAAGAACTTGCAATTCCTTATGTACATATTTACGTGGAACCTGGCCTATTATGACCCCAAAATAAAGCGCAAAGAAAATAAGTATGTCTTATACGGAAAGGGAGTAGTGCAGCTGAGTTCAAAAGTGATTCTAAGGTAAACATTGTGTAAGGCTAATGATGGCAATAAATGTTGTATTATAGTTAACTACTTAAACTAGTAGCTCTACAAAAAACATCTGAAATTTGGATGGTGTATTACGCTAAAGCAAAAAATTCATATTAAATGCTACTGTTGGGCAGTATCGAGTACTTTTGAGTATTTACTACTTTGGTATCGATACTTTCAAGCATCGGGTACTTTTAATAGTATCGGCTATCTTTGTGTCAAGTTCTGCTGGAAGCTCTAGTTTTACAACGATAACTGATAACTCGTCATTTAAATATTTAACTTGGTAAAATCACTCGTTACAGCAAACATTTTGAAATAAATAATAAAATTTCATATCTACTAAGTGTACAAAATCCGGAAATTTCGAAAAGTAACTGAGTACCTAGTAATAGTACTTTTTTCCTACTGAAAAACATTTGGTTTTACGTACTTTTTGACAATTGAGTACTTTTTCTGTACTGAGTACATTTTCGGTATTAGGTACTTCTTACGCCAAAGTACTTGTTTCAAGGCATTCACGTTGACAATAAACTCGAGTTTATTGACAACAACAACATGGATAAACTCAAAAAATTCCCCTTTAACTCGAGTTTATGGCCCAACGTGAACGCCATATTAGACACAGTACATTTCGGTTATTTAGTAGTAGTGTAGTAGTAGTAGCCAGTATCGATACTTTTGAAAATCGGGTACTGTCGATACTTTTCTGCATCGAGTACTGAGTACTTTTGGAAAAGATACTGCCCAACACTATTAAATGCTGCTTAAGCTTTTCATTTTAATCTTCAGTGTGTATATATGAAAGTGTTTTTTTTGTGTGGAATTGTAGAAAGATTAGCGGTACCTCAACGATATTCTGAATTCGCATTTTGACATTCTTTGGAAATCAACATTTCAAAGTAGTATTTTTATTAGAAATCTTCTAATTATTTCCTCTAATGGTGGTCCTAAGGCATGGCGCCCTGATTCAACTGCCTATTTTGTCCTATACTTAGCTCGACACTGATTCAGAAAAGCGGCGCAATATTTATCTTGGATATTTAAGATAACATTTTTTCTTCAATCTCTTCTTTATTTTGGTATCTTTTAAATAAAAGAGGTAATTTGGGTCATACTGCAACTTTAATGGTAAAACGTTAGCAAATGTCACAATTGCAGTTGCTGTTGATGCATCTGTATAGTTTATCTATTGCAAGTTGCCACCCTGCGGCCTGTTTTTGTTTGATTCCGTTCTACATGTAAATGAAGTATATACAGAGGACGGGGGTGTTGATTGATGCAAACAAGCATGACTACTATTTTTTATGCGGTATTGATGGTCTGTTGAAAATTTGGACATGCAGTTCTCCACATTTCCTAAGGTATTATAAGTATATATGTAGATCTACACCAACTGTGGAAAAATAGAAACCAAAATTCATTCATATCGAAAGAAGTCGTTTCCAACCATTTGACGATTTGCCATGAAATGACCCAATATAAAAAATGGGTGGCAGCCCCTGCTTGAATACCTTCATTTGAAAGGTTTCAGTCCACTCTCGTTCGATACAAAAATCGTTGAACTGTTATTGTTAAAGCAATTTTATTGGGACCGCAAAAACTTTCTTAGTTAAGAACAAATTTCAAAATAAGTGCAACTTTGGTTTATTTCCTTTCATCTGAAAGTTTTTTCAATCCATTTATATTATACGAAATTTGTTTAATTTAGTTCTTTAATAAAAAGGATGTCCTTATTGGCGAGAAAAAAAGTTTTTTCTTGGGCGTATATCGACGTGCCATACGAAAACTAACACCAGAAATTTTGGGTCTGGAAAAAACTTACACTTTTTCTTTGTGTCTGACGAACACTTTCGTTTTTTATCTGAAGAAAATGTACTACCTGGAAGTGTTAGTTTTCGTCAGACAAAGGTGTTATTTTTCGTAAAAAATTTTTAAAGTGTTTATTTTCGTATGGCACGTCGATATTTAAACAAAAAATCGGGTCCCTGTCTATGATGAATCTGGTATTTTTGTATACATGCAGTCATTTTATGAGGATTTTGATAGTAAACAAATTTAAGAAAAAAAAAACTTTTTTAAAAATAAGCTTTTATTATTGGTTTATAAAATTAACTAAAAAGTAAAAAAATAAATTCACTGTAAAGGAATATAACACTTTATAAGTTCATTGTAACCTTTAAAGATAATTTGGCTTCTTCGTCTGCCACAAAATAATTCCATATTGTACATAATTATATATTTCTAACATTAAAACTTTACACCTAAATTATTAAATCTTCCAGTATATATCACATTCCTAATTTTATTAATAATAAAAGCGTGTTAAATTTCGATAGCAAGAAAAGAAGGTCCTGAATGTTCTTAATTATACCATCAAATAGAAAAGAAGGTCCTAAATGTTCTTAATTATACCATCAAAATTTAACACGCTTTTATTCATCATCATTTATTGGCGCTTAACCGCCTAAGCGATTATGGCCGTTTCGTATCAAAGCACGCCAGTCATTCCTTTTTAGCGATAACCGACGCCAATTGGAAACCCCAAGGGAGTTCAAGTCATCCTCCACCTGTTGTTTCCATCTCAGTCGAGGCCTCCCCCTTCCTCTGCTGCCGAATTCAGGCGACGATAGGAAAACCTTCTGTGCTGGAGCTTCTTTGTCGATTCGCATAACATGGCCCAGCCAGCGGAGTCTTTGGGCTTTAATTCGCTGGACTATGGTCAGATCTGCGTAGAGCTCGTACAGCTCATCGTTAAATTTCCTTCGATACTCGCCGTTGGCATCACGGGAAGGACCATAAATCTTCCGGAGAACTTTTCTCTCAAACACTCCAAGGGCCATCTCATCTTCTCTTGACATTGTCCATGAATCTGAGCCATACATCAGGACAGGTATGATGAGAGACTTATAGAGCGTGATCTTTGTTCTTCGAGAGAGGACTTTACTTCTCAATTGCCTACTCAGTCCAAAGTAGCACTTGTTGGCAAGAGTGATTCTCCGCTGGATTTCTAGACTGATATTATTTTCGGTGTTGATACTGGTTCCCAAATAGACGAAGTCCCTCACAGTTTCAAATTTGTAACTATCAACAGTGACATGGCTGCTTTTATTATTAATAAAATTAGGATTGTGATATATACTGGAAGATTTAATAATTTAGGTGTAAAGTTTTAATGTTAGAAATATATAATTATGTACAATATGGAATTATTTTGTGGCAGACGAAGAAGCCAAATTATCTTTAAAGGTTACAATGAACTTATAAAGTGTTATATTCCTTTACAGTGAATTTATTTTTTACTTTTTAGTTAATTTTATAAACCAATAATAAAAGCTTATTTTTAAAAAAGTTTTTTTTTTCTTTAATTTTATTTTTTACTTTTTAGTTCGGTTTATCAACAAGAGGCAATAATGTCGCAGCGACATCAACCGGCTGCTAGCAGCAACAGAAACCATAGAATCTTTTACAATAAAGCCGCGTGGTTAATAAAGATACTTTCGGTTTATCAACAAGAGGCAATAATGTCGCAGCGACATCAATCGGCAGCTAGCAGCAACAGAAACCATAGAATCTTTTACAATAAAGCCGCGTGGTTAATAAAGTTACTTTTGGGATATTGGAATAAAGACTAAACTAAACGATAAATGGGATTTTTGAAATTAAGCTAATTTTTTTATTTACTGTTAGCGAAGCCTGAACGATGATGAAAATTTGCAAAATCCCATCTTAACTGCAAGTTAGTACAATATCAAAAGCAAAATTTCCTGGAATGAAAACTTTCGAATATCTCTACTCGTGCGCCACCTATCGGAATTATTTTTTTGTTATTTTGCGTGGAGGCAGAAAACTAAACGATGATGAAAATTTCAAGATCCTACCTCAACGGGAAGTTCGTTGAAAAACGAATTAATCGACACTGAAAACAGACCTTCGTAATTCTCAAATAAAGCGACTCACGCGCCACCTAGCCGGTCCAGTTTTTTTTTTAACATTTAGAAATTAATTAAGTAACACACACGTAAAATATCAGCCAAATCGGTCCATAATTACGATTTTGAGTTTTTATTACCGCTACCTCAGCCCCACCTAGCGGAATTTTTTTTTACAAAAATATTTCTTTTCATGGTAGTAATACATGTTACGAATTTCAGCTAAATCGGACCATAAATGCGAATTTTGAAAATATAGCGACCCACGCGCCACCTATCGAATTTTTTTTTTTTATAATATTGCATTGTCATCGGGGTTATATATGGGTGCAGAATTTCAGATCAATCGGACACCGGGAAGTGTATCAAATTTAGCTTGCAAGATTTGATTACAGACAGCCGTCAGGTGAAACTAAATAAAAGCTTATAATTAATTAGAACTGCGTTTCAATAATAATTAGCTGTTTCCTTTTTTCTTCAATTTAATAATTCAAAATCAGCAGAGCCAACTTTTTATGCATAATTGCTCAAAAGAGTGAAGGAATTAGCCCATTGTTGCATTCTTCAGCGCCATCTGCATATCAATAGACAATGCTCATAAGAGTAAAGGAATTCGCCGCGTGGTAAGTAAAGGTACTTTTGGAATACACCACGCGGCGAATTCCAATCTTCTTTCTATGGCAATAGGGAAAAACGACTAAACTTGGGTGATGATTGGATTTTTGCAAATAAAGCAATATTTTAGATTTTTTTTTTGTATAATGCATTGTCAGTAAAACCTGATCGATGGTGAAAATTTCAAAACCCCAGCTCAACGGGGAGTTAGTTCAAAATCGAAAGCAAAATCTCTGTAAATAAAATTTTTCAAATTATAGGGCATTAGGGTATAAAACTAAGCGATGATGAAAATTTCAAGATCCTACCTCAACGGGAAGTTCGTTGAAAAACGAATTAATCGACACTGAAAGCAGACCTTCGTAATTCTCAAATAAAGCGACTCACGCGCCACCTAGCGGGTCCATTTTTTTTTTAACATTTAAAAATTAATTAAGTAACACACACGTAAAATATCAGCCAAATCGGTCTATAATTACGATTTTGAGTTTTTATTACCGCTATCTCAGCCCCACGTAGCGGAATTTTTTTTTACAAAAATATTTACTTTCATGGTAGTAATACATGTTACGAATTTCAGCTAAATCGGACCATAAATGCGAATTTCGAAAATATAGCGACCAACGCGCCACCTATCGAAATTTTTTTTTATAATATTGCATTATCATCAGGGTTATACATGGGTGCAGAATTTCAAATCAATCGGACACCGGGAAGTGTATCAAATTTAGCTTGCAAGATTTGATAGCAGACAGCCCTCAGGTGAAACTAAATAAAAGCTTATAATAAAATTAAAGAAAAAAAAAACTTTTTTAAAAATAAGCTTTTATTATTGGTTTATAAAATTAACTAAAAAGTAAAAAATAAATTGACTGTAAAGGAATATAACACTTTATAAGTTCATTGTAACCTTTAAAGATAATTTGGCTTCTTCGTCTGCCACAAAATAATTCCATATTGTACATAATTATATATTTCTAACATTAAAACTTTACACGTAAATTATTAAATCTTCCAGTATATATCACATTCCTAATTTTATTAATAATAAAAGCGTGTTAAATTTCGATAGCAAGAAAAGAAGGTCCTGAATGTTCTTAATTATACCATCAAAATTTAACACCTGAATGTTCTTAATTATACCATCAAAATTGAACACGCTTTTATTATTAATAAAATTAGGAATGTGATATATACTGGAAGATTTAATAATTTAGGTGTAAAGTTTTAATGTTAGAAATATATAATTATGTACAATATGGAATTATTTTGTGGCAAACGAAGAAGCCAAATTATCTTTAAAGGTTACAATGAACTTATAAAGTGTTATATTCCTTTACAGTCAATTTATTTTTTACTTTTTAGTTAATTTTATAAACCAATAATAAAAGCTTATTTTTAAAAAAGTTTTTTTTTTCTTTAATTTTATTTTTTACTTTTTAGTTCGGTTTATCAACAAGAAATATACCTATAAGCTTGTGCTTAGAACATCTTTTTTCTTGAATTTATTTTAAATATAAAATATTGTTTAAATTAGTTATGCAGAAAACATAGAATCTTCTTCTAAACTTATGCGTCACAGCAACAGCGGCACAATCAACTATATGAGAGCCAAGTGTAAAATGCTTCTTCTTATGCTTTTCATGCATACAAAGTTGAAAGTTGGCAACTTTTGCATGTCAGATGTCGCTCGTGATGCGCAATGTGTCGTTCTCTACCTAAATACACACGTTCAACTTATCTGTCAATACATAATGCTGCGGCAAACATTGATTGTGACGCCGCTATAAAGCCGTGCGGCAAAGAGGCAATATTGTCGCAGCGACATCAATCGGCTGCTAGCAGCAACAGAAAACATAGAATCTTTTACAATAAAGCCGCGTGGTTAATAAAGTTACTTTTGGGATATTGGAATAAAGACTAAACTAAACGATAAATGGGATTTTTGAAATTAAGCAAATTTTTTTATTTACTGTTAGCGAAGCCTGAACGATGATGAAAATTTCCAAAATCCCATCTTAACTGCAAGTTAGTACAATATCAACAGCAAAATTTCCTGGAATGAAAACTTTCGAATATCTCTACTCGTGCGCCACCTATCGGAATTATTTTTTTGTTATTTTGCGTGCAGGCAGAAAACTAAACGATGATGAAAATTTCAAGATCCTACCTCAACGGGAAGTTCGTTGAAAAACGAATTAATCGACACTGAAAACAGACCTTCGTAATTCTCAAATAAAGCGACTCACGCGGTACCTAGCTGGTCCAATTTTTTTTTAACATTTAGAAATTAATTAAGTAACACACACGTAAAATATCAGCCAAATCGGTCCATAATTACGATTTTGAGTTTTTATTACCGCTATCTCAGCCCCACCTAGCGGATTTTTTTTACAAAAATATTTCTTTTCATGGTAGTAATACATGTTACGAATTTCAGCTAAATCGGACCAAAATCTCTGTAAATTAAATTTTTCAAATATCTCTACCCATGCGCCACCTATCGGAATTATTTTTTTATTATAGTGCATTGGGGTATAAAACTAAGCGATAATGAAAATTTCAAGATCCTCAACGGGAAGTTCGTTGAAAAACGAATTAATCGACACCGAAAACAGACCTTCGTAATTCTCAAATAAAGCGACTGACGCGGTACCTAGCTGGTCCAATTTTTTTTTAACATTTAGAAATTAATTAAGTAACACACACGTAAAATATCAGCCAAATCGGTCCATAATTACGATTTTGAGTTTTTATTACCGCTATCTCAGCCCCACCTAGCGGATTTTTTTTTACAAAAATATTTCTTTTCATGGTAGTAATACATGTTACGAATTTCAGCTAAATCGGACCATAAATGCGAATTTTGAAAATATAGCGACCCACGCGCCACCTATCGAAATTTTTTTTTATAATATTGCATTGTCATCAGGGTTATACATGGGTGCAGAATTTCAAATCAATCGGACACCGGGAAGTGTATCAAATTTAGGTTGCAAGATTTGATAACAGACAGCCGTCAGGTGAAACTAAATAAAAGCTTATAATAAAAAAAAAATCAAAGCACGCTCATCAGATGCTTCTGCGATCAAAAAAATGTTGACCAAATTAGTGTATAACCGTTTTCATACCATTTTTAGTACTGGAAACAGAGAGCTTTTTTCGATTACTTCTAAACTAGAAGAGATATTAAATAAAATTAAAGAAAAAAAACTTTTTTAAAAATAAGCTTTTATTATTGGTTTATAAAATTAACTAAAAAGTAAAAAATAAATAATTCCATATTGTACATAATTATATATTTCTAACATTAAAACTTTACACCTAAATTATTAAACCTTCCAGTATATATCACATTCCTAATTTTATTAATAATAAAAGCGTGTTAAATTTTGATGGTATAATTAAGAACATTTAGGACCTTCTTTTCTATTTGATGGTATAATTAAGAACATTTAGGAGCTTCTTTTCTATTTGATGGTATAATTAAGAACATTCAGGACCTTCTTTTCTTGCTATCGAAATTTAACACGCTTTTATTATTACTAAAATTAGCAATGTGATATATACTGGAAGATTTAATAATTTAGGTGTAAAGTTTTAATGTTAGAAATATATAATTATGTACAATATGGAATTATTTTGTGGCAGACGAAGAAGCCAAATTATCTTTAAAGGTTACAATAAACTTATAAAGTGTTATATTCCTTTACAGTCAATTTATTTTTTACTTTTTAGTTAATTTTATAAACCAATAATAAAAGCTTATTTTTAAAAAAGTTTTTTTTTCTTTAATTTTATTTTTTACTTTTTAGTTCGGTTTATCAACAAGAGGCAATAATGTCGCAGCGACATCAATCGGCTGCTAGCAGCAACAGAAACCATAGAATCTTTTACAATAAAGCCGCGTGGTTAATAAAGTTACTTTCGGTTTATCAACAAGAGGTAATAATGTCGCAGCGACATCTATCGGCTGCTAGCAGCAACAGAAACCATAGAATCTTTTACAATAAAGCCGCGTGGTTAATAAAGTTACTTTTGGGATATTGGAATAAAGACTAAACTAAACGATAAATGGGATTTTTGAAATTAAGCAAATTTTTTTTGTTTACTGTTAGCGAAGCCTGAACGATGATGAAAATTTGCAAAATCCCATCTTAACTGCAAGTTAGTACAATATCAAAAGCAAAATTTCCTGGTATGAAAACTTTCGAATATCTCTACTCGTGCGCCACCTATCGGAATTATTTTTTTGTTATTTTGCGTGGAGGCAGAAAACTAAACGATGATGAAAATTTCAAGATCCTACCTCAACGGGAAGTTCGTTGAAAAACGAATTAATCGACACTGAAAAAATACCTTCGTAATTCTCAAATAAAGCGACTCACGCGCCACCTAGCGGGTCCAATTTTTTTTTAACATTTAGAAATTAATTAAGTAACACACACGTAAAATATCAGCCAAATCGGTCCATAATTACGATTTTGAGTTTTTATTACCGCTATCTCAGCCCCACCTAGCGGAATTTTTTTTTACAAAAATATTTCTTTTCATGGTAGTAATACATGTTACGAATTTCAGCTAAATCGGACCATAAAGGCGAATTTTGAAAATATAGCGACCCACGCGCCACCTATCGAATTTTTTTTTTTATAATATTGCATTGTCATCGGGGTTATACATGGGTGCAGAATTTCAGATCAATCGGATACCGGGAAGTGTATCAAATTTAGCTTGCAAGATTTGATTACAGACAGCCGTCAGGTGAAACTAAATCATGCCGATTCTAAACAATTTCTCACTTTCCGGATTTTCTCACTATAATATAATTTGTGAGCAAAAATGTACGAAATGGTAAACCGTTTGCACCGTTTCACTAGTGAAAAATTGTTTAGAATAGACATGAATAAAAGCTAGAAAAGCCGAATGTTGCATTCTTCAGCGCCATCTGCATATCAATAGACAATGCTCATAAGAGTAAAGGAATTCACCGCGTGGTAAGTAAAGGTACTTTTGGAATACACCACGCGGCGAATTCCAATCTTCTTTCTATGGCAATAGGGAAAACGACTAAACTTGGGTGATGATTGCATTTTTGCAAATAAAGCAATATTTTAGATTTTTTTTTGTATAATGCATTGTCAGTAAAACCTGATCGATGGTGAAAATTTCAAAACCCCAGCTCAACAGGGAGTTAGCTCAAAATCGAAAGCAAAATCTCTGTAAATTAAATTTTTCAAATATCTCTACCCATGCGCCACCTATCGGAATTATTTTTTTATTATATTAATCGGTCCATAATTACGATTTTGAGTTTTTATTACCGCTATCTCAGCCCCACCTAGCGGAATTTTTTTTTACAAAAATATTTCTTTTCATGGTAGTAATACATGTTACGAATTTCAGCTAAATCGGACCATAAATGCGAATTTTGAAAATATAGCGACCCACGCGCCACCTATCGAAATTTTTTTTTATAATATTGCATTGTCATCAGGGTTATACATGGGTGCAGAATTTCAAATCAATCGGACACCGGGAAGTGTATCAAATTTAGCTTGCAAGATTTGATAACAGACAGCCGTCAGGTGAAACTAAATAAAAGCTTATAAAAATGGCAAACGCAGAGCTGTCGGGAATGGGTAGTGCTAATTAAATCTCAACATATAATAAAATTGTAACAGGTCGATGTCTTTTCATAGCAGATATCAACAAAAAGTTGATTGGGGGTAGCATTATTAAGCGTGTAGAATCCAAATCAACCATTTTAAAAATTTTTGTGTGTCTGTCTGTCTGTCTGTCCGTATGTTTGTGGCCGTATCACTCTGAAAGTAATGAATGGAATTGAATGGACTGCTCGACGCTCAACTTAAAATTTAAGATATTATTTTTTGCGATATCTCAAACGGTTTGGGGGTTATCGCCCAATATGTGGACCAGGGGTGACCAAAAATGTCTTAGTACAGTGTGGGTGTCAAACGAAAGGTGTCAATGAGTGCTATAATATGCGGTGCTGATTCATTGAAATATCTGAAATGGTTTGTGAGATATCTTGAAATTTCGATAGCTCGACCGGTTTCGGCGGTATCGACTAATATTTCCACAAAAATGTCTTAGTACATTATGGGCATTAAGTGCTGAACTCCAGTCTTTTTTTTGGATTTTATTCTTTGCTAACCCTGCAAAAAAACAGAAATTATACGCATACGAAGTTGCGGCGCCAGCTAGTATTAAATAATAGTTTTTTAGAAAAAAATGTATACCTGTTTTTGCAGGCGCAGCGACGGTTTATTCCTTCGTATATCATCCACTATTTCGGAATCGGCTGAAGCGATCGCAAAATAAGAGTTATATTTAAATTTTTTTATTTCGATCGTAAAATAAAAGTTTTTGTTTCGTTAATATGTACAAGTAAGCAAACATACAAGTGACGCTAATAAAAGCGTGGTAAAAATAAACTTTTGCTTTAACCCTATATGTATGACTTATAAAAATGTTTTCCATGAAATCAGATGGCTTGTGAATTGAAAGTACACCTTTGCATAAAATACTGGGATTCTTAATACAATCCTTATGATGTAATTATACCCAACAAAGGGAGAAGCACATTCATGAAACAAAAACTTTTATTTTCCGATCGAAATATAAAAAATTGAAAAATAACTCTTATTTTGCAATCGAAATAAAAAAGTTTAAAAATAACTCTTATTTTGCGATCGAAATAAAAAAGTTTAAAAATAACTCTTATTTTCCGATCGAAATAAAAAAGTTTAAAAATAACTCTTAGTTTCCGATCGAAATAAAAAAGTTTAAAAATAACTGTTATTTTCCGATCGAAATTTAAAAATTGAAAAATAACTTTTATTTTTAACTTTTACGAAAAAAATGCAAAAAAAAAAAATCATTTCACTAATCGATGACGATAGTTATAAAAATTGTATGTACTCCTTATGCAGTAGCACTACCCCTTCATAATGATTTTTTTGGTTAAAATTTGGCTTGATAACTGTTATTTGGGAGTCCTGCTCAAAAGAGCTGTAATAAATAAATACATACATACAAACATACATGTTTTTAAATACAGTTTCCACCTTGCCGCAATTTATTTATTCCTTCGATTATCAACCACTATCTCGGGAACCAATTAACGACTTGAATGAAATTTGGTGTATAGATAGTAGGGATTCCAATCCCGGGATACCGGGGTCCCGGGATCGCGTTGTTTTTTAAGTCCCGAAAATCCCGGGATTACTAGACCTAAATCTCGGGTTCACCGAAAATAAATTTTTAAATACATTCAAGTTATCTTGTGTATATGTACTTTAAGTAGAACATGATTCTGAATGATTGTAAACTTCTACCGAAACCATCCCCCTTTCAGAGAAAAATAACTACTAGTACAACATTTGCAACACCGCCTTTTTACGCCTTTTTAAATAATCCGAGTAATATATATGATTTAAAGTATGCATTTTCTAAAGAAATTAGCTTTTCAGTCATTGGGAAGGAGCTCGAGAGCATCCTTCGTAATACAGAAAACATGGTTGAAGTCGACAAGCCCGTTAGTCTTAAAGAAAACTTGCATCAAGTTTTGAATAGTAGCTCCCAAATGTCCCACAATAGAAAAGAAAATTAATTAAAAAAAGGTTTGGGGAAAGAAATTGATATTTTTTGTAATGGGGGCAACAAAAACTATTCTTCAGAAAGCATTTGACTTTTTGTCAACAGTGTTGAGGCAGAGGCCAGGTTAAGAGATGACACTATTGATGCAACAATTTCTTTAAGACCACACTTCAGACTTCAGAAAAAGTAATTTTTCTCTAAGTCAAATGGCATTCATTATTATTTTTATCTGCAATGAAGTTTTTATTATTACTATGCATACCTGATTTGTCGGAGACCAAATGGAAAAAATTTATTTAAAAAAAAAACATAACTATGTACGTAGTTTTCGCCACTATCGATTAAGAATTTTTAGTCATTTATATACATAAGTCGTTATTAATGTATAAAATATGCTATTTGTACCTGTGGTACAAAAAAATTGTACCAAATTCCTTAATACATATATTTTATTTACAAATTTAATGTAAATTTTTTTTTGTAAGTCGATATTAATCAAATATGTACGTATATTTGGCTATGTTTACCAGTAGAACAAACAACTTATGTTTCAAGTTCCTGAATAGTAACTTTGAGTTACAAATTTAATGTTAGGTACTTTTCGTTCGTTATAAAAATGACTGCCTTACATACATACGAGTACTTTAATGAATTACTATAACTTAGTCTACTTTATTACATAGATATGGGGTGCCATTTTTAGCAATAAAAAAATTCGGTTCAATCCCGGGATCCCGGGATTGAACTTTCAAATCCCGAGAGGCTAGAAATCGCGGAAATTGGATTCCCTAATAGATAGTGTGATTCATTGAAATTTAAAAAAAATTTAATTTAACTAGGGTTGCCAGTGTGCATTTGCGGGGCCCAGTATAAAATTTTGTTTTGGGGCTCTTAGGAAGAGTAAAGATTTCTCACAAAATGAAAATGCATAAAATTAGGAGAAATATTTATTCAGCTGCCACTTTCTTCTACATTTCTACAAACAATTCAAACTAAATATTCACTCTCCTTGACCCTTTTGTCAAACTGATTTATTAAATCATTTATAGCTGATGATGACTTTAGATTTTCTAAAGTTTATGCCCCTGTGGACAATAGTGACAAGTCTGACAGGCGTTCCTGTCCCATCGAAGTTCTAAAGTAGTAAGTTAGTGCCTCTCCCGTGTCAAATGCAAAACCAAGTCAGTCCCAGTTATTTTCTGAACTACTTTCTTGGTTTTGCATTTGTCATTTGGGAGCGGTACTTAGGTACTTGGTTTTGTTGTGTGATGAAGTTTTTATTAATTTTTCCTTACGCACGTTGTGGGCCCCGTACTCGCCTACGCGCCTGGTTGCCACCTACCCCCACTGTATTTATTTTTTGGCAGATTCGCTATTATCTCGAAAACCACTTGACTCATTCGGATGAACTTAATTCTTTATTGAAGTTAATATAGAATAATACATATCGCCCGTTCCAAAGTAAACAGATGTATTTACTTTCTAAATTTTTTGGGAAAATAGCATTTCAAACTTTTATTTTTTCATAGAACTCAATTGTAAAAATGAAATTTTGAATGCCGTTTCAAAAACAATTTAAATTTTGAAATACTTCTATTTACGATATGTTCATAACAAAAAGTCTTCATCAAATATAAGTAAATCACATTTGGAATATCCCTTCTTCCGCTTTCCAATTGACATACATACGTTTTAACATACAGAATCGTTTCGAACTTTAGTTGCACTTCATTGAACTCAAATTTCCATTGCTTCTACATCATTTCATTGGCTATTACTCTTTGACGTCCCTATACCATTTGCCTTTTAAGCTTACTTGCAACCACGACCACCTCCACCCCCCTTTCGCTTTCAATGCTGGTTATCAGGATACAAAATACTTTACATTATCGTAGGTATCTAACATCAGCTTAACTGCTTAGGATAAATATATTTTTTTTATATCGTTTACATTGTTGCTCCACACTCCATCGCTGTTGGTAAGCACATGGGCGCACTCATGCTTTGTTGTTGGGTAAACAAATAACAAATGTGGTATGTACACATCTGTATGTATGAGATGCATTCGAGTGTTTGTTTGTGTGCTTTTACAAAGTGTCTGCATTTCACTTGCTAGCCATTTGTGCACTTAATTAATTCCACTTGATTCCTTTTACGGCTGAGCGCAAAGCTAAGTGCGCTTGTAAGCTGCTTAAGTGAACGACCAGACCACACCACGGTAACGTAACATTGCTATATACAGTACATACATATATATATTTTATACTAAATGTTCATTCAAATTTAATAAAATTAAAGAAAAAAATTTTTTTTTTAAAATAAGCTTTTATTATTGGTTTATAAAATTAACTAAAAAGTAAAAAATAAATTGACTGTAAAGGAATATAACACTTTATAAGTTCATTGTAACCTTTAAAGATAATTTGGCTTCTTCGTCTGCACAAAATAATTCCATATTGTACATAATTATATATTTCTAACATTAAAACTTTACACCTAAATTATTAAATCTTCCAGTATATATCACATTCCTAATTTTATTAATAATAAAAGCGTGTTAAATTTTGATGGTATAATTAAGAACATTTAGGACCTTCTTTTCTATTTGATGGTATAATTAAGAACATTCAGGTGTTAAATTTTGATTGTATAATTAAGAACATTTAGGAGCTTCTTTTCTATTTGATGGTATAATTAAGAACATTCAGGACCTTCTTTTCTTGCTATCGAAATTTAACACGCTTTTATTATTAATAAAAGGTTACAATAATTTTATAAAGTGTTATATTCCTTTACAGTCAATTTATTTTTTACTTTTTAGTTAATTTTATAAACCAATAATTAAAGCTTATTTTTAAAAAAGTTTTTTTTTTCTTTAATTTTATTTTTTACTTTTTGGTTCGGTTTATCAACAAGAGGCAATAATGTCGCAGCGACATCAACCGGCTGCTAGCAGCAACAGAAACCATAGAATCTTTTACAATAAAGCCGCGTGGTAAATAAAGATACTTTCGGTTTATCAACAAGAGGCAATAATGTCGCAGCGACATCAATCGGCAGCTAGCAGCAACAGAAACCATAGAATCTTTTACAATAAAGCCGCGTGGTTAATAAAGTTACTTTTGGGATATTGGAATAAAGACTAAACTAAACGATAAATGGGATTTTTGAAATTAAGCTAATTTTTTTATTTACTGTTAGCGAAGCCTGAACGATGATGAAAATTTGCAAAATCCCATCTTAACTGCAAGTTAGTACAATATCAAAAGCAAAATTTCCTGGAATGAAAACTTTCGAATATCTCTACTCGTGCGCCACCTATCGGAATTATTTTTTTGTTATTTTGCGTGGAGGCAGAAAACTAAACGATGATGAAAATTTCAAGATCTTACCTCAACGGGAAGTTCGTTGAAAAACGAATTAATCGACACTGAAAACAGACCTTCGTAATTCTCAAATAAAGCGACTCACGCGCCACCTAGCGGGTCCAACTTTTTTTTAACATTTAGAAATTAATTAAGTAACACACACGTAAAATATCAGCCAAATCGGTCCATAATTACGATTTTGAGTTTTTATTACCGCTATCTCAGCCCCACCTAGCGGAATTTTTTTTTACAAAAATATTTCTTTTCATGGTAGTAATACATGTTACGAATTTCAGCTAAATCGGACCATAAAGGCGAATTTTGAAAATATAGCGACCCACGCGCCACCTATCGAATTTTTTTTTTTTATAATATTGCATTGTCATCGGGGTTATACATGGGTGCAGAATTTCAGATCAATCGGATACCGGGAAGTGTATCAAATTTAGTTTGCAAGATTTGATTACAGACAGCCGTCAGGTGAAACTAAATCATGCCGATTCTAAACAATTTCTCACTTTCCGGATTTTCTCACTATAATATAATTTGTGAGCAAAAATGTACGAAATGGTAAACCGTTTGCACCGTTTCACTAGTGAAAAATTGTTTATAATAGACATGAATAAAAGCTAGAAAAGCCGAATGTTGCATTCTTCAGTGCCATCTGCATATCAATAGACAATGCTCATAAGAGTAAAGGAATTCACCGCGTGGTAAGTAAAGGTACTTTTGGAATACACCACGCGGCGAATTCCAATCTTCTTTCTATGGCAATAGGGAAAAACGACTAAACTTGGGTGATGATTGCATTTTTGCAAATAAAGCAATATTTTAGATTTTTTTTGTATAATGCATTGTCAGTAAAACCTGATCGATGGTGAAAATTTCAAAACCCCAGCTCAACAGGGAGTTAGCTCAAAATCGAAAGCAAAATCTCTGTAAATTAAATTTTTCAAATATCTCTACCCATGCGCCACCTATCGGAATTATTTTTTTATTATAGTGCATTGGGGTATAAAACTAAGCGATGATGAAAATTTCAAGATCCTACCTCAACGGGAAGTTCGTTGAAAAACGAATTGATCGACACTGAAAACAGACCTTCGTAATTCTCAAATAAAGCGACTCACGCGGCACCTAGCGGGTCCAATTTTTTTTTAACATTTAGAAATTAATTAAGTAACACACACGTAAAATATCAGCCAAATCGATCCATAATTACGATTTTGAGTTTTTATTACCGCTATCTCAGCCCCACCTAGCGGAATTTTTTTTTACAAAAATATTTCTTTTCATGGTAGTAATACATGTTACGAATTTCAGCTAAATCGGACCATAAATGCGAATTTTGAAAATGTAGCGACCCACGCGCCACCTATCGAAATTTTTTTTTATAAAACTGCATATTTTATTGTTACAAGAAATAATTGACTGAAGCTCTTTCAAGTGAATTGCAATTTTTGACAACGCTCTATCTTAGCATTGATACAAAATGGTCAACTTAGTTTGAGATAGGCCGTTCTGAAATATAATGCCCTTGAAACAAATATATCATATAATTGCACTAATGAAATTATTGACATAGAAAATTAAGAGAACTTTGAAGTGGACAGTTTTTTTTCAGGACAAATTTAATCATGCAACACCGGCACAAAAAATTATAACGAGAAAGTAACGGTCACCCTAATGCATATCATCACAATCAACTGACATGCAAGATTAAAATTTTTCCAAATGGTTTTCAATAATCTTCAAAGATCACGCTATTTCAAAATATTTAAAAAAAAAATTAAATTAAAAATGTTTTTTCAAACACGCCCTATATCAGCTAAAAAATTATTGAATTTTTATTTAAATAAGGCGTTTTTTGAAACTCAATATTCTTTAAAATAGGACATTATTGTAAAAAATATTTCAGCTAGGGCGTTTTGTAAACAAATTCTGAGATAGGGCGTTTTTGAAAAACAAAATTTAAATAGGGTGATCTTCCACTCAGGCATCGAATACCATATTTTATTTCATAAAATATTTTATATTCACCAATACCCCGTTGATAGTTCATAAGCTTCGACTTAATCCTATAAAATCCTCCGATTTTTGCTAAAAATGTTCTATTACAGTTTGCTTACCTTAGCCTACCAAATAGCTGAATTTCAACCGTTTTTCAGTGACACCGACATTTTTTTACAATCAATAAAATACTTATAAATTTTATTTGAATTAAAGGTAAAATACAGTGCTTATCATTATTATCGGTTAGATTTCTCAATTGAGAACAGTAAAAATCTCCTACCAAATTTTGATCTCGTTTTATTAAAAACTACAATTTGCAGTCCTTTGAAATACCATATACACAGTATACGTATCAAAAAAACAAATCATTAAAGACCAAAGATGTAAACTTTATTGCACAATTTAGGTACCTTTGTTTAATTAAATAAACTGAGAATTGTTTTTTTTTTTCTTATAAACAAAGTTTATTTTCGTATTTGTCACGTTGTTAAATAAATATACAGTGTCTCACAGTCAATTTGAGCCACTAAAATGTTTTGTAATTTCATTAGACTGGGTACTAAGATAGTTTTTCTAAAATATAGCGAATTATACAACAGAAACCAAAAAAATGTCCTTAAAGTTTACACAATGTTCAGGGGAATTTTTCAAAATTTGAAGAAACGGCCTAAAAATTTTCAACTTTTTTGACAGAATTTCCAAAATAATAATTTTGCATGGAAGAAATTACTGAACACCCTCGACGAAAAAAATTCTTAAAAATCAGGGAAAATTTTGAGCTACTTCTAGCTTGAACATTATTATAGCCTACAAAATTGCGTACTCAGAATTCCGCTGGAAATTTTGAGGCCGTTTTTACAAATTTTGAAAAATTCCCCTGAACTTTGTGTAAACTTTTAAGGACATTTTTTTGCTTTCTGTTGTATAATTGGCTATATTTTAATTAAAAATTTTTATAAATACTATCTTAGTAACCAGTCTAATGAAATACAAAAACATTTTAGTGTCTATAAAAATCGGGGTGTTTTAATGTTGTTGTTGTTGTTGTTAACAATGCATTGCCCTGTCTAGAGTGTATGATCATTCCGAAGATCTTGTTGTTGTTGTTGTTAACAATGCATTGCCCTGTCTAGAGTGTATGATCATTCCGAAGATCTTCATCAAGCTCTTCTAAGGGGAGTCCAAGGAAACGTGCAGTTTCAACAGGGTTTGTCCAGAGGGACAGAGGGGTTAGAAGAGTAGGTTCAGATGAACAATTGAAGAGATGTAGAGTATCATGGGGGGTCCTACCACATGCAGGGCATGTATTTAAGATTGTATCATTAAGTCTGGATAAGTAGGAGTTTAACCTTACACTATATCCAGACCTAAGCTGTGCCAAGGTCACTCTTGTCTCCCTTGGTAAGGTGCGTTCTTCTTCAGCAATATCCGGTGGAGGACTGTTCAGAACGGGATTCACAGGTAGAGATCCGACAAAAGTGTCTACCGACTCGGTGTGGATGTCGGTTAGAGCCCGCTTATGATTCTGCAGATCAAACGGCAAGGTAATATGATGCCGGATCTCATCATAGTGCTTACGGAGATGTCTCCTTATGTCTCTCGGGGGCGGATCTATGTCCAAAAGATGACGGTTTGGATGTGCTGGCTTGTGGCAGTTCAGAAGGAATTGCCTGCTCAGCATTTCCGCATGCTCTTTTACATTGAGCAGTTTTGCCTCCTGATGGAGGTGAGACTCGGAAGACATGAGGAGACATCCCGTAGCAGTTCTGATGGCAGTATTTTGGCAGACTTGTAACTTCGTCCAGTTGGTGTTATGTACATTAGGAGACCATATAGGCGCAGCATAGTCAAATACTGGTCGGCCAATGGCCTTATATGTAGTCAGCAACGTTTCTTTGTCTTTTCCCCAAGTACTGCCGGCAAGTGACTTGAGGATCTTGTTGCGACCACGTATCTTTGAGACCATTGCAGACACATGACCAGCAAATGAGAAAGTATTATCCAGTGTCATCCCTAATAACTTTGGGTGGCTGACAGTTGGTAGCTTAGTGCCATCAACGAAAATGTCTAATTCATTTCTCACCTGGTGCGTCCATGTCGTAAAAAGCGTCGCCGTTGATTTTGTCGGAGATATTGTCAGATCTCGCTCAGTGAAAAACCTGGAAAGGTCGCAGAGGTAACCATTGATTCTCGTACAGAGTTCATCAGTATAGGGGCCCTTCCCCGTCGCCATTATTGTACAGTCGTCGGCATATGAAACGACGGATACGCCCTCTGGTGGTGGGGGCATCTTCGATAGATAGAAATTAAACAGTGTCGGGGATAGGACACCACCCTGTGGCACCCCCTGTCTAATACGTCTAGGTTTTGATTTTGCGTTTCTAAAGTTAACCGACGCCTGCCGTCCACTCAAATAATTAGCGGTCCATCTCTTTAAACCATCAGGTATCTGTGTCTCAAACAGATCTTGTATGAGAGTGGCATGGTTGACTGTGTCAAAAGCTTTCGACAGATCAAGTGCCACTAACACAGTCCTGTGATTTGGTTGGCTTTGATTTAGGCCGCTATTTATTTGAGTTGTAATGGCATTGAGTGCGGTGGTGGTGCTGTACAGCTTACGGAAGCCATGTTGATGACTAGCCAGGTGCAGATTTGCAGTATAATACGGGAGCAAAATGGACTCTAGCGTCTTCACTACCGGTGACAAAAGTGATATAGGACGATATGAATCGCCTATGTTTGCCGGTTTTCTAGGTTTTAGTAATGGAACCACTCTCGCCTTTTTCCATATTTCCGGAATGACGAAAGTGTTCAGTGAAAGACTGAATAGAGCCGCTAAGTATTTGTGTCCCTCCTGGCCTAGATGTTTCAGCATCTTCGTGGCAATGCCGTCGGGGCCGATGGATTTTGAGGGCTTAGCCTGTCTGATAGCTTCCTTGACCTCTGAGGCAGTGATGACAATGGGCGTATTTTGGTTTTTATATTTACGCGCCTGTCGCATGGTTCTACGTTTAGCTCTATCGGGCGGGGAATGTAGTACAAATTGTCTACAGAAGGCGTTCGCACATCCCCTAGGGTCCTTCTTCACCCTATCACCGAAAGTAATATCTACTTTATCCTTGTGTTGCGTTGGATTAGATAGAGCTTTGACCGTAGTCCATAATTTGCCAACACCATCAGAGAGGTTGCATTGCTCTAGGTATTGTTTCCATTTGGCCAGTTTATGTTTATCGACCAACCTACGAATTTCCGCGTTGAGATCCTTTATACGGGGGTCTGCGGGATTGAGACTTCGCACTTCATCTCTTTCTCTAGCCATGGCCGCTGCCTCCGCGGGGAAATTTGGTCTTATTTGAGATATTCGACCCGCAGGAATGAAGCGTTTAGAGGCCGAGTCAATGATGTTGCGGAAGTCTCGTTCGCCTTTGCGTACGTCCGTAGGAATGGATAGAGCAGCCAAGGATTCGTCCGTATATGTCTGAAAACTGTCCCAGTCCGCCTTGCTCAGGTGTAATAAAGTCCGTCGGTCGTTCGATGGTAATGACTATTGGGAGATGGTCAGACGCCAACGTGAGTATGGGTCGCAAATTGGTGTTGTTCAATAGTCCTGCACTTACGATAGAAATATCTGGCGAACTATAGCAGTTACCCGATACTCTCATTGGGGCGTCTCCGTTCAATGTACAGAAAGCCGTATCATCTATTTGTTCTGCAAGTACATGCCCCCTACTGTCTGCTGGCAAATTTGAGTGCCACATGTCGTGGTGCGCATTGAAGTCGCCCAGGATCACGCGGTTATCTCCTCGTAGTAGCAAGCTAATATCGGGGTGATAGCCGGTGGGGCAACTTGAGACAGGGGGTATGTAGATATTAATGATTTGCAGATCGACATCTCCTGTACGGATAGTAATACCTTGGCTTTCTAAGATATCATCCGTTCCTTCGATGTCGGTATCAAATAGATGATACTGTACAGAGTTGTGCGTTATGAACGCTAGACCACCTCCCAGACCTCCTGTTACTCTATGACGGTCTTTCCGGTGGATGTTATATCCGCCATAGGTAATGAGGTCCGACCTAGGACTGAGCTTGGTTTCTTGGACTGCGGCAAGTTTTATGTCATATTGCGTCATCAAATTAGTTATCTCTGCGATCTTACCAGTTAATCCGTTACAGTTGTGCTGTAATATTTGGAAGTGCGCCGGTGGGGTCGATGTCGAGTTAACCATAGGCGTGAGAGACGGATGTGTTCGCCCAGGTGTTGGTAGGCTAAGACCAAGGCTGTGCCTCAGCCTAGTTAGCTGTGGACCCGGTGTAACCGGGTTGGCTGGCGTCGTAGGTTGAGGTGTGTTACAGCATGGTGCGATGAACGCATCCGTCCAGAGGTTCCTGTTAGCGAGCCCAGAGCATAAATGTACGTGGCATTGGCCTAAGCAGTTATTGCATTTGACCGATGACGCGAGCGTGTATAATCTTTGCCGACAAACAGTACACGTAGAGACAGGTGAGAGAAGATGTTGATCCTGACTCACGTGAGAAATTAAACGGGAGGGGGGGTGTGTAATAGAAACAGAGAGAGACTGGTGGTCGGAGTTGCTCATGTCTAAACTGCTCCTGTGGGAGCAAGAGTGTTGAGCTGCTGCGCGTGATGTTGACGCCATAAGACACGAGCAACAGTCTGGAGTTTGTGTGGCGGGTATAGCAGAAGTGCTGCTAGTCGTTAAGACATTATTATTATTACTATTAGTATTGCTACTAGAAAGTGGCGGTAGGGGTTCGCTTGAACGGCGCTTACCGCGGGACGCCCGAGGGCGCAAACAACAAGGGGCCACGAAAGTACTAAAGAAAGTACGGGGTCTGTGGGTGTTAAGGTTAAGCCCTGTACATCCAGATTTATGGAGCCATCTCTTACACGAGAACCATTGCACAGAATGCGACCGTTTAATATATATCTTTTTGCAACAGACACTGCATATCCATTCTTTTGGTCCGGGGTTCGGCTCAACGCCCGCCCGTAACAATAGAATATCTTGCAGCCCTGCTGCAAGGGGGGAGGATGATAGTTTCGGAATGGGACAAAACATACTAAACAGGGTTACATTGAAAGTGACAGTCCTTGGCCGAGGTAAAACCCCGGGTGGTTCCACTGCGCAGAGATCCATGGCGATGTCCTGGGGTTTCTGCTCTGAGAAGTGACTGTACATAGGGAACCTCCGAAGATCTTCATCAAACTCTTCTAAGGGGAGTCCAAGGAAACGTGCAGTTTCAACAGGGTTTGTCCAGAGGGACAGAGGGGTTAGAAGAGTAGGTTCAGATGAACAATTGAAGAGATGTAGAGTATCATGGGAGGTCCTACCTCATGCAGGGCGTGTGTTTAAGATTGTATCATTAAGTCTGGATAAGTAGGAGTTTAACCTTACACTATATCCAGACCTAAGCTGTGCCAAGGTGACTCTTGTCTCCCTTGGTAAGGTGCGTTCTTCTTCAGCAATATCCGGTGGAGGACTGTTCAGAACGGGATTCACAGGTAGAGATCCGACAAAAGTGTCTACCGACTCGGTGTGGATGTCGGTTAGAGCCCGCTCATGATTCTGCAGATCAAACGGCAAGGTAGTATGATGCCGGATCTCATCATAATCCTTACGGAGATGTTTCCTTATGTCTCTCGGGGGCGGATCTATGTCCAAAAGATGACGGTTTGGATGTGCTGGCTTGTGGCAGTTCAGAAGGAATTGCCTGCTCAGCATTTCCGCATGCTCTTTTATATTGAGCAGTTTTGCCTCCTGATGGAGGTGAGACCCGGAAGACATGAGGAGACATCCCGTAGCAGTTCTGATGGCAGTATTTTGGCAGACTTGTAACTTCGTCCAGTTGGTGTTATGTACATTAGGCGACCATATGGGTGCAGCATAGTCAAAGAGTGGCCGGCCAATGGCCTTATATGTAGTCAGCAACGTTTCTTTGTCTTTTCCCCAAGTACTGCCGGCAAGTGACTTGAGGATCTTGTTGCGACCACGTACCTTCGAGACCATTGCAGACACATGACCAGCAAATGAGAAAGTATTATCCAGTGTCATCCCTAATAACTTTGGGTAGCTGACAGTTGGTAGCTTAGTGCCATCAACGAAAATGTCTAATTCATTTCTCACCTGGTGCGTCCATGTCGAAAAAAGCGTCGCCGTTGATTTAGTCGGAGATATCGTCAGATCTCGCTCAGTGAAAAACCTGGAAAGGTCGCAGAGGTAACCGTTGATTTTCGCACAGAGTTCATCAGTATAGGGGCCCTTCCCCACTTCGCCATTATTGTACAGTCGTCGGCATATGAAACGACGGAGACGCCCTCTGGTGGTGGGGGCATCTTCGATAGATAGAAATTAAACAGTGTCGGGGATAGGACACCACCCTGTGGCACCCCCTGTCTAATACGTCTAGGTTTTGATATTGCGTTTCTAAAGTTAACCGATGCCTGCCGTCCATTCAAGTAATTAGCGGTCCATCTCTTTAACCCATCAGGTATCTGTGTTTCAAACAGATCTTGTATGAGAGTGGCATGGTTGACTGTGTCAAGAGCTTTCGACAGGTCAAGTGCCACTAACACAAATACTTAGCGGCTCTACTCAGTCTTTCACTGAACACTTTCGTCATTCCTGAAATATGGAAAAAGGCGAGAGTGGTTCCATTACTAAAACCTAGAAAACCGGCAAACATAGGCGATTCATATCGCCCTATATCACTTTTGTCGCCGGTAGTGAAGCTAGAGTCCATTTTGCTCCCGTATTTTACTGCAAATCTGCACCTGGCTAGTCATCGACATGGCTTCCGTAAGCTGCACAGCACTACCACCGCGCTCAATGCCATTACAACGCAAATAAATAGCGGCCCAAATCAAAACGTGTTAATGTCGACAATTTCTACTCCTTTTTCACAGAGCCAAAGGTACCTAATACGGCCATCGTGTACTAATGCTTGCCAGCATCTAATTACAGCTTTGTACTAAATGTATAGTTGTTTTAATAAAAATTTCCCTATAGTTTTTTCCTCGTTTCCACCGTTGCGACTACCCCTTTGCCCAAAAACTGATCATGAAGACAGTCTTATTAATTTTATTAGGCATTTTTAGCTCTGTGTCATATATTTAATACTTCTATATTACTAGTAAACAAAGGGTACACGCACCAACATTACAGTACAGATATATTGAGTCTATGTACCCAAAATATAAAATGTTTCATCATAGTCCCACAGAAAAAAATGTTAAAATCTAATTTTGGAGTAGTCAAAAAACAGAAGCGGATTGAAACGTATTTATAGAAAATATTAGAATAGAAGAAAAACAGAACTTAAAATTTGTGGAAAATAAAATGTGGTAAGGCGTTGCTGCATTTGAAAACAAGTAAGGAAAGCTGTCTTCGGCTGTGCCGAAGGCTATATGCCTTTCATGAATAAGCGTCACGATTTTCACTGTTCGATCCCCAGTACAGCCTGTTTCAATTTAACTATATTTACTATACACATTACACATCTTTGTTATAATTTAAAAAAAAATACAAAATAATAGGATCCGAGTTATCGGAACAATCGATTGTATGGAGGCTATATATTATACGTGTTCAATTGTACTGACTTACACTATACACATTACATATGTAGAAAGTACTAAAGGTGCAATATTTTACGTTCCTAACTTTTTAAATGCGGAAGTATTGGCCAAAAAGCCTTATATCGGACAACCGGTTGTATGGGGCTATATGTTATATTTACCCGATCTTCTTGATTTTCCTCTACACACTACATAAATTGAAAGTAGTCAAGTTGCAAAATTTTATGTTCCTAACTTTTTAATTGCAGAAGTTTTGGCCAAAAAACCTTATATCTGAACAATCGGTTGTATGGGGGCTATATGTTACATTATCCCAATCTTGTTGATTTTCACTATATACACTACATAAATAGAAAGTACTCGAGTTTCAAAATTTTACGTTCCTAACTTTTTAATTGCAGAAGTTTTGGCCAAAAAACCTTATATCTGAACGATCGGTTGTATGGGGGCTATATGTTACATTTGCCCGATCTTGTTGATTTTCACTATATACACTACATAAATAGAAAGTACTCGAGTTGCAAAATTTTACGTTCCTAACTTTTTAATTGCAGAAGTTTTGGCCCAAAAACCTTATATCTGAACAATCGGTTGTATGGGGGCTATATGTTACATTTTCCCGATCTTGTTGATTTTCACTATATACACTACATAAATAGAAAGTACTCGAGATGCAAAATTTTACGTTCCTAACTTTTTAATTGCAGAAGTTTTGGCCAAAAAACCTTATATCTGAACAATCGGTTGTATGGGGGCTATATGTTACATTTTCCCAATCTTGTTGATTTTCACTATATACACTACATAAATAGAAAGTACTCGAGTTGCAAAATTTTACGTTCCTAACTTTTTAATTGCAGAAGTTTTGGCCAAAAAACCTTATATCTAAACAATCGGTTGTATGGGGGCTATATGTTACATTTTCCCGATCTTGTTGATTTACACTATATACACTACATAAATAGAAAGTACTCGAGATGCAAAATTTTACGTTCCTAACTTTTTAATTGCAGAAGTTTTGGACAAAACACCTTATATCTGAACAATCGGTTGTATGGGGGCTATATGTTACATTTGCCCGATCTTGTTGATTTTCACTATATACACTACATAAATAGAAAGTACTCGAGATGCAAAATTTTACGTTCCTAACTTTTTAATTGCAGAAGTTTTGGCCAAAAAACCTTATATCTGAACAATCGGTTGTATGGGGGCTATATGTTACATTTGCCCGTTCTTTTTGATTTTCACTATATACACTACATAAATAGAAAGTACTCGAGATGCAAAATTTTACGTTCCTAACTTTTTAATTGCAGAAGTTTTGGCCAAAAAACCTTATATCTGAACAATCGGTTGTATGGGGGCTATATGTTACATTTGCCCGATCTTGTTGATTTTCACTATATACACTACATAAATAGAAAGTACTCGAGTTGGAAAATTTTACGTTCCTAACTTTTTAATTGCAGAAGTTTTGGCCAAAAAACCTTATATCTGAACAATCGGTTGTATGGGGGCTATATGTTACATTTTCCCGATCTTGTTGATTTTCACTATATACACTACATAAATAGAAAATACTCGAGTTGCAAAATTTTACGTTCCTAACTTTTTAATTGCAGAAGTTTTGGCCAAAAAACCTTATATCTGAACAATCGGTTGTATGGGGGCTATATGTTACATTTTCCCGATCTTGTTGATTTTCACTATATACACTACATAAATAGAAAGTACTCGAGATGCAAAATTTTACGTTCCTAACTTTTTAATTGCAGAAGTTTTGGCCAAAAAACCTTATATCTGAACAATCGGTTGTATGGGGGCTATATGTTACATTTTCCCGATCTTGTTGATTTTCACTATATACACTACATAAATAGAAAGTACTCGAGTTGCAAAATTTTACGTTCCTAACTTTTTAATTGCAGAAGCGTTGGTCAAAAAACCTTATATCTGAACAATCGGTTGTATGGGGGCTATATGTTACATTTTCCCGATCTTGTTGATTTTCGCTATATACACTACATAAATAGAAAGTACTCGAGATGCAAAATTTTACGTTCCTAACTTTTTAATTGCAGAAGTTTTTGACAAAAAATCTTATATCTGAACAATCGGTTGTATGGGGACTATATGTTACATTTGCCCGATCTTGTTGATTTTCACTATATACACTACATAAATAGAAAGTACTCGAGTTGGAAAATTTTACGTTCCTAACTTTTTAATTGCAGAAGTTTTGGCCAAAAATTCTATATCTGAACAATCGGTTGTATGGGGGCTATATGTTACATTTGCCGAATCTCGTTGATTTTCACTATATACACTACATAAATAGAAAGTACTCGAGTTGCAAAATTTTACGTTCCTAACTTTTTAATTGCGGAAGTTTTGGCCAAAAAACCTTATATCTGAACAATCGGTTGTATGGGGGCTATATGTTATACTGGTCCGATCTTGTTAGTTCCGACAAATGATTCCTATATTACAAAATGGTGGCCACATACAAAATTTCAGCCAGATATCTCAAAAATTGAGGGACTAGTTTGCGTTCAAACAGACAGACGGACAGACGGACATGGCTAAATCAACTCAGCTTGTCATCCTGATCATTTCGGTATACTTATTGATGGGTCCATCTCTTCTTCTTCTCATACTTACAAACATCGGACCAAAGTTATAATACCAATTCATGTTCATGAAAGGTATAAAAATTAATTACTGTAGCTTCATGGGTAAGTCAAAACAAAGAAATTTTTCATATCTAGCTTTATACTTACTTAAACTTAAACGATGGCTCGTTGGCGATTTTGGCTGTCAACATACGTATGTATTTCGCAAGTCGTTTCTTTGCACAACCAACTGGCGTAACACACCGCATATTCGCAGAGGGTGGGGTCATGTGTAGAAGTCCACGCAAGTGGCGAAAGTTTCTGAACGCCATTCAACTGGGAATGGCTAGAGCTATTTTTCAATGACAACCTGTGACAAAGACGGGGGGAGGGGTACAAAAGTCCTAAAATTCGTGTGACGTAATTTATGGATAGCCCCTTATACTGCTACAACCATACAAATTGTATGCTCTGTCTCCCTTTGATGAAAACTCATTGCGAGTTATTGTACTAGCAATATAGAAGTATTATATATGTATATGCTCTGTGTTCGCATAAAATTTTGATCGTCTTAGCAATTTTTACCACGCTTTTATTAGGTTCACTTGTATGTTTGCTTGTTTGTTTGTTTGTTATGATTTTATTGCATTTGTCCTCCTTTTTCGATCAAAAATTCTGGCCAGCTTAATAGTTCACGGCGGCCACCGTGGAGTAGCGGTTAGCAAAAGTAACATCAAAAATTATTTAGAAGAAGAATTTTTCTAAACGGGGTCGCCCCTCGGCAGTAGTTTGGCAAACTCTCCGGGTGTATTTCTGCCATGAGAAGCCTCTCAGCAAAAAATTCATTTGCTTTGCAAGTGCCGTTCGGAGTCGGCTAAAAACTGTAGGTCCCGCCAACTTGTAGGAAAACTCAAAAGAAACACACCACAAGTTGGAAAGAGAAGCTCGGCTAAAAATCTCGGTAGAGGTTATGATAACCTGTTGGTATATCGCCGCCATTAGTTTTTTAATAGTTCAGAACTAGCAAAATAAAATAACTCCAAATGTTTGTGATCATGTGTGTTTATCTCGCACCAAAAAGTTTTGCAGACGACATTGAAATTTGTATCACAAACAGATATCAGCAACAAACTACATTAATAAAAAGAGTTGCGTCTATGCCGAAACAGGAAAATTGAAACGGCGACAAAATCAACAAAGGTGCGGCAACTTTGTAACTGTGAAACTTCACAGACATTTTCAATTTTAATAGACAACTATGAAATGCAAACAATTGTAAATTGTTTCAAGCGTAATGTTCTTTAAAAACAGACGCTAACAGTAAAGAGTTGTATCGTAAATTGATAAATGGTAAGGTCTAAACGATTAAGACCATGTTTTTCAGTGCAGCTTTAAACCCCAGGCAAAGATAACTAGAGTTTATCCCATACAAATTGGCCGCTTAAACTAAATTTAAACTCGGGCTGAAGTTTAGTTTAAACTTGCACTGAAAAGCCGGGCCTAAGAATTTTTTTTTTTTTTTTTTTTTCAAATCATTTTTGAAGTAGTTTTTGGACTCTGTAATGGGGTTTTGGAGGTGGACTAAGATTTTAAAGCCGCTTGTTCTTGGGCACAGTGCTTAAAAATACGCAATTTTAGTCAGATTTAAATTTAGAAACCTTAATTAAATGCTTTACAAAAAAAATTGTTATTGCTTCGCTGTCTTGGCTGTCTAATGTGCGTAATACGGTTGTATTACTATTTCAAAAGAAGAAAAAAACAAGCACGCTTTTAGTAGTTTTCCTTAGAATCAAACACTTTGCCAACACTTTTTTAGTTTTTCCTGCAGGTATACAAAACCCCCTTTGGATCAGTTACCGTCACTTTATCATTTTACTTTCATGTCATTCTTTGTTCAGTAGCCAGACTTACAGACGCTTTACTATAATATTGGCGCCATAAGCTCTCGATTGCATTCTTTTTATCATTTTTTACAACTTAACACTTTTCTTTAGCGAATTGTGAAGTTGGCTACCACATGCCAATCTATGTAAAGTAAAACTATTTCTACGCCACGCTTTGAGAAACACACACACGTTTTTGTTGCATTCTTCTATTAAATCCTATAAAGAAAAGGCCACTTTGTACATAATTACGCCAGTAGCATGGCAAGATATTACAAAAAGTAAAAGCAAAAAATTTGAAATACATTAAACTAACTGAAAATAAAGCTCACTTAAAGATAATGTGGCGAAAAGAAAAAGAAACTGTGGTCACACAACCTGTCTGTGTACATGGATACTTTTTGAGAAGGCACTCTTTTTAATGCTAGATTAGGGCTGCCATACGTCCTCATTTTAGAGTAATTAAACTAAAAACTTTAGGGGCCTATTACGGTTTGCGAGTCGAACAAAAATATGCGCGACTCGCCTACATTTGTATGACCGACTGCGAGTCGCCCGGTAACATTCGCCTCAATCTTCAAAATTAAGCGAATGTCAAAAATGAAGCGATTACTGTTTGCGATTCGATCCAAATTCGTTCGCCGGGAGTGTCAAAATCTGGCTAACAGAATTTGAAGGTGACTAGGAGGAAAAATTTGATTTTATGGTCATATTGGGATTATTTGGGGGTCATTTTGTGGTAATTTCGTTGTTATTTTGTGGTCATTTTGGGACTATTTTGGGGTCATTTTGTGGTTATTTTGGACTAATTTCGGGGATATTTTGTTGTTATTTTATGGTCATTTTTGAAATATTTTGTTGTCATTTTGGGGTTATTTTGTGGTCATTTTGGACTAATTTCGGGGATATATTGTTGTTATTTTGTGGTCATTTTTTGAATAATTTGGTGTCATTTTGGGGTAATTTTGGAGTTATTTTGTGCTCACTTTGGACTAAATTTGATGATATTTTGTTGTTATTTTGTGGTAATTTTTGGAATATTTTGGGGTCATTTTGGAATAATTTCGAGGAAATTTTAGTCGTTATTTTGTGGTCATTTTGGGGTTATTTTGTGGTCATTTTGGACTAATTTGGGGGATATATTGTTGTTATTTTGTGGTCATTTTTGGAATATTTTGGTGTCATTTTGTGGTCATTTTGGGAATATTTTAGGGTCATTTTGGGAGTTTTTTTGTGGTTATTTTGACTAATTTTGTGTTCATTCTGGATATTTTTTGGTCATTTTGTGGTAATATTTAATATATTTAATTATAAAAAATCAAAATATTGAATAAAGAATGAATTTTTTAAATAATTATTACATACAGTTTTCCCCACTTACTATTTTCGAAAAAATATATATAAAATGCGCTACAATTTCACCTAAAAAACCCTTTTTATTTCAAGTTGGACAATTTTGTAGTTCAAAAGATATTAACTCATTTCTGACCTGACCTCGAGCAACTTGCTTACATTTGCTTTCAGCAGGTACGTGCTACAATTGTATACAGTCAACGCCTGCCTGTGTATGCATGCTTGGTCAACTTAACTACAACATACATACGTATACATACTTGTGAATAAACTTAATTATCACTTAGTAGGTAGATAGTTTTACGAAATTATTATTTTTGTCAGAATTAGTATAAGTAGATGTAAGATTGTAAATAGAAAACAGATTTAAATGTTATTTCAATGTAGAAACATCGTTCATTTCCTTAATTGAGAAAGTTCTTGTTTTATTATTGCGAGTTTTAAATAAATATTATTAGGAAAATGCCGAAAGTTAGATGTTTTAATCCATTTGATTTGTCTCCGCATCCAAACACCAAAAAATACGGGACTCTGAGAAAAGTAACAGAAAAGCACTTATTGACGCTGGATATTCCTGTAACAAAAAAAGCGATGGAACAACGAATTTGCAACAAATGCCGACTTAAGCTATCTAAAATCAGCAAAGATAATGAGGTTTGTATATACTTGCACATATAATTGAATATACAAATTCAGAAACAATATATCTATTTATGGAACTCATATGTAAGACATTGGCAGCTGCCCTCATGTACACATATGGTTTTCCATATTTTAACTTCAGTATTATTTAATTCGTCAAATATTAGGTACTTATCATACATTTATTCGTTTTTCCAGATGAAGGAACCAGATGATATTAATTTCAGCGAAGTACACACTGAAACTGATAGCGACGTGAATTACACTCCGGAATGTTCTACATCTATATCATTGGAGAAAGACAGGGAAGCAATGTTTGAGGCAACTAGTTTAATCAACAGAGGCTTAGAAATAATCGGAGTTTCACCAATTCAAAAAAAAAAAGTTAATCAGAAGCGCTATTCAACTGAAAAAATGCAGAATGTTTCTGAAGCAATTTCAGGAAAAATTTTTGGCATACCCAGTGATGACAACGTTTGCTTAGATGAAAATGATGGAAACGAAATATTACAAACTCTTAAAGACGCATTCGCTACCACCAGTGATCGAGCAAAACAAGTTAGAATTTTAACTATTTGCAAGGATTGGCCTCATCGGAAAATTCAACATCATTTCCCCTCTGCTACAGTTCATATGATAACTGTTGCTAAGAAAATTGTTGAGGAGAAAGGAATTCTGGCTAGTAATTCTAGTAATTAATTAGTACATACATCAATTGCCGTCTTCAAGTCCGAGTTTGTTATTTTTGTAAAATTGATATTATATAAGTTTGTTTATATATTAGACTGATTATGTTTAATAAATCCTGCTCATTTTCTACTTGTAATAATAAAACATAATAATATAAAAATAGCTTGTAAAATCTTAATTTTACAAAAATAAGTATTATAATTTATAATTTATTAAAAACTATTAAATCCTATATTATTAGAAATTATTAAATTCTATTTTCGAATACGAAATTTTTTTTTTATATTGTTACATGTAGTATCTAAACACACAAACATACATATTTTCTTACGACGGTTTTGAAGTGTGCATTCTCATTTTATTTTCAATAATATATGTAAATACATTTTAAAAATAACTAAAAAAATAGAAATTGTTTTTTATTTGTATTCTATGTATTGTCTATTGTACTACAATAATGATTTGGTAAAACACAAATACTAGCTACCTGCAAAGTGCTAAGTATGTATGTTGTAGTTAAGTTGACCAAGCATGCATACACAGGCAGGCGTTGACTGTATACAATTGTAGCACGTACCTGCTGCAAGCAAATGTAAGCAAGTTGCTCGAGGTCAGGTCAGAAATGAGTTAATATCTTTTGAACTACAAAATTGCCCAACTTGAAATAAAAAGGGTTTTTTAGGTGAAATTGTAGCGCATTTTATATATATTTTTTCGAAAATAGTAAGTGGGGAAAACTGTATGTAATAATTATTTAAAAAATTCATTCTGTATTCAATATTTTGATTTTTTATAATTAAATATTTTTTTTAACGCTGTTATAAAGTAAATATTATTACCTTCAAAATAAAACAAAAATGAATAAGATACGACGAGTGGAACCAAAGATATGGTATTTTGAATGTGGGCAAGTTTGCTTACTCATCGAATTTGAGCACATGCAGATCTCTGAAAATAAATTTTTTTCGAGGAAATCCTGATACATATATTTGCTTATTTTGTGCGAGCATCTTAAAAAAAAAGTTTGAGCCGAATCAAAATTATGAAGTCTCAAAAGTTGTTCGATTTGTAAAATAATGACCCATATATGATCATATTTCGAAGGGTCATATTTTATACATATTTTGGACTCATTTCGAACTCTCATATTATGAGCGCTCCTAGAATGTTTGAGGGGTAACTACAATATTCAATAAAAACGTACAATAATAATAAATAATTGAAATTTCAGTTTTGTTCAATATGAAGTTTTTTTTTTAGAACTGGCAACAAAATGTTTCAGGCGAACTAGTTTGTTCGCTATCCATAATCATTCGAGCTAGGCGACTCGCCAAATAAGGCGACTCGAATAACTCAAGCGACTCGCGAACCGTAATAGGCCCCTTAAATTTTTTCAACGTCTCTTCCATTTTAAATGAAACTTTGTGATTATAAAAACAGATTTGCAAAAAATGTTGTGGGCTTTCAAACCCAAATAACTCTTAATCGTTTGTAAAAAACACTTTTTGAAAATGAAGTTAAAACTTTTTTACAACTGCAATTAATTACCTAGATGATTTGGTGAGGCCATGTAATTTTTAATTGGGTGGTGTTGGACACTATTCCTGAATGAACTGACGTTCAAAGAACAATTCTTTATTTATATGAAAAAGGTATCACCCTGAGTGATGAGTACCTTAAATAATTCTTGGATATAAATACAAAGTTAAAAAAAAAATACCCTATTGGAAAAATTGTTATATTTTTGCCAGCAAACTTCTGAAAAAGAACGAAAACAAAATTTACTAAAGATGGTCCAATATTTGTACGCAATTCATGTTCATAATGCTCACGTAAAGTACGTACCTTCCTTAATAACTGCGCAATGGACCAAACAAAGAAAGTCTTTAAAAATTGTAATGCTTGAAAGTATGGCCGATGGATGATACATACAACTTTGCAGGATACATGTCACAATCACTCATTTGACAATTTGTATTAAACAATTAATAATCCATTAGTTTCACTTGGATTTTTTTTTTTAATTTGCTTGTTACATTTCTTTTATTTACTAATAATTATTAGATTATAATCTTTTCAAATACAATTTTTCACAAAAATCAAAATTAATTCCAATTTCAAAAAAAAACTGGGTATTACTTTCCTTTAGGGGACAACTCCTAATAAATTAGCTAAAAATATGGGAGATACCTCAAAAGACGCGTTTTGGCCTCAGGATCACGAATCCGGAAGCGCTTTTTTAATATTTTGCTTCTCTGCAGAGATATTTGCAATCAAAGTTTCAAGTTTTCATGTGGTTGTTGTAATATTATTAGACTGTCCCTAAAAACGTGCAAAAAATGTCGCGCCGTGGCGGTAGCCACGGTTATGTCACACGTCCGGACTTGGGATGGCGTAGCCCAGGGTTATTTTTTATAAGCGCGGCCGAAGGCCGCCAACTCAAAAAGGTGTTTCGCACATAAATACCATGGATTCCGCCCCAATTTTGGTATCGGACCCGGGTCATTTTTCGGTTTTTTGACCATAACTTTTCACTAAAACAAAAAATTAAAAAAGCGCTTCCGGATTCGTGATCCTGAGGCCAAAACGCGTCTTTTGAGGTATCTCCCATATTTTTAGCTAATTTATTAGGAGTTGTCCCCTAAAGGAAACTAATACCAAAAACTGAATGTCAAAGTACTAGGCAGTGGCGTAACTATACCATCTTGGGCCCGTGTCAAATTCTTTTGATGGGGCCCCTATCAGTAAAAATCGTCACGTTGTACTCAGTTTAATTTTAACTAAGATTTTCAGCGTACTCAATTACACTTTGTATATGTCCCACTGATGGCCATTGGCCTCCTCACCCGCGTTGCCAACGTACTGCGACAGAATATGCAGAAACCAATGGATGCGTTCTAAAATGAATAGAGATGTGCAATTACCAATATTTTGATTGACAGTTTTTTGACGGTCATAAGTACGTAAAATTAGTCGTCACGGGTAACGTGTACATCCCTAAAAATTAATCAACATCTTTTTGTTTAGGTTGGTTGAAATGCTTACCGGTTAACTTGAAATTGTATTATGGAATTGAGTTGTCTGACTTTGGATTTTAAGCAGAAATTATAAAAATATACTTTTCAAATAAAATAAAATACTCAGGTACAATGCATGGTTCAATTATAAGAAGGTTTGCTCTTCCCTTGACGTTTATTATTGAAACTCCCAATATGAAAATGTGTACTACTACTACTATTTCAAACTAATTTTCTAACTACTTTTTTTACATGATTTTGATAAAAAGGCTACCCAGAATGTGAAGAATGCCAATTTTTCAGGGAGCAAGATGGCCGCAACTGACAGAATCTGTCATCAAAAAGCTAACCTGGTATAATTGAACCATGGGTAGAATGTAAAAAATTATTTTTGTGCTCGCGGCCTTTTGGGACGGGGCCCTGTTAGGTCGGGTGCCCGTGGCATTTTGCCAGCCCTGCCACCCTATTGTTACGCCACTGGTACTCAAAAATTAAATTTTGGTTGACTTTGCCTTTGAAGTCAAAGTAGGTACTCAATGTGAGCGTTTGCACGAAATTCGTGTGCCGTAACTTTAGTGTCAAAGGAAAAGTATGACGGAAAAGTTTTATGTAACTCTCGCCTATTGTTCAGTGTAAATTCAACTTAAATATGATATGTTGTGAGTTTTATAATTATATAAAAGAGAAAAATGAAGTTTAACCAAAAGTGCAAACTTCAGAAAAATACCTATTTGTAGAAATCAATTTTTTTAATCAAAATATGACATGTTGTGAATTTTAAAATTACATAATTATTGTTTTTATGATTAAGTATGTTTTAAAATGCATATTTTTTCAAACATACATCTATAAAAAAAATTTTGGGTATTTTTTTATGTGCAAGTAAGCGTCCTCTTCGCCAGGTATACCATTATGGCAGCCCTATGCTAGATGCGGAAGCGCACTATCTATGGCAGGAAGAAGCTTGTATGTATACACAATGCATAAAATATGTGCAAACTTAGTTTCCTAAGGTGTGTCCTTTCTGAAGCATAAAGGGGTAAAAAGTAACGCCTCACGGAAGTTGCACTGAAAGGGTTTATGCAAAAGCTTCTGTGCCCAATTACATAAAACTTTGTGAAACTTTGACAGATGCGCGCCTCGTTTTTGCCCATTTGCCAAAATTTTGCTTCGCTTTACGTTTCACAAACTTTGTATGCAAGTGGATCCTACAAAGTGTTATGTAATTGGGCCTGAAAGCTTGCTAAGGTAGGTAGGTAGGTTCAAGTGGCTGCCGCAGAGGCACACTTAGGCCAGTTTTGAAGATGACTTTATGAAGCCCATCAAGTCCTTTATGTCCAGTTCCGCGATCTGGCTTAGACTATCTAGGAACGGAACTCCCAAAAAGCGCGTTCTCACGCCGCTTAAAGCCGGACAGTTGCAGATGAGGTGCTCCACCGTTTCCTCCTCCTCATCATCTTTGCAACTCCTGCAGCATCGTCGGTAGGGCACACTTAGCCTTTCTGCATGCCTACCAATGAGGCAGTGACCGGTTAATACCCCTATCAATATGCAGATTTCCCTCCTAGTTAGGGCATAAATGCGTCTAGACCTTTTAAAATCCCATTTTGGCCAGGTTTGTTTCGATATCCGACACCCTGGGGATTGCAGCCATCTTTCGTTGGCTTGACGGAGTGTGTGCTCCTTCAGCATTAGTTTGCATGTGGCAAACGGCATACCTAAGCGCTCTTTATCCCGAAGAATCTGCTTAATCGTGCCCTGCCTGGCAAGCTCGCTTGCCTTACAGTTTCCCTCAATGTCCCTATGTCCCGGGACCCATATGAGGTTTACGCGGTTCTGTTGGGCCATCTCCTGAAGAGATCGACGACAGCTGAGCGTCAGTTCAGAGTTGAACGTGTATGAGCCAAGGGATTTGATTGCCGCCTGGCTATCGCTGAAAATAGTGATATCTCCTCCGATAACACGTTTGCTTAACCAGGCCGCGGCGTCCCGGATTGCCGAGACTTCCGCCTGGAAGACGCTACAATGATCAGGTAGTCTGAAGGAGAGTTCAAGGTCCAAATCCCTTGAATAAACCCCTCCTCCAACTCTGCCGTCCAACTTCGAGCCGTCGGTGTATATGGAAGTGCCACCATTTGTTTCGGGACACCAATCCGTCCTCTCCCAGTCTTCTCTGCTGGGAATGTTTATTTTGAAGCAGCTATCCCCGACTGTAGTGGTCGCACAACGATCTGTGCTTAGAGGGAGAAAGCTGTAAGATTCCAGAATACTGGAGTGTCCAATAGTACCCGCACCCCAACTGGAGGTTTCTCTTAGGCGCAGAGCTGATGCCGCCGCTGACCGAAACCCTTCCAGATCAAGTGGCAAAATGCCCAGAATGGCCTGGAGGGCTTCGTTGGGCGTTGTCCTTAGCGCACCGCTTATACAGATCATATTGGATCTATGGACTTTCCGCAACAGATTCAGGTATGTTGTCTTGCTCAGTGCCGGTCACCATACGACGACTCCATACAGCATGATTGGGCGAATGATGGCCGTGTAGATCCAACTGCATACTCTAGGGCTGAGCCCCCATTTTTTGCCAATGGCTCTTTTGCATGTGTAAAGAGCGATGCAAGCTTTCTTCTGGCGAAAGCTTGCTAAAGTATGCCTTGCTTTTAATCTTGCAACTTAATTTTTATTTCTGCACTGAGAGAAATGCATTGAATGTTGTGACAATATCACTATTGATAGCGACGAGTTTGATGCAATATTCATTCAGAATGAGCGAGTTATCAAATATTATTTGCTCCCAATTAAAAGTAAAATGACATGTCAACCATGTCTATATGTTGTACTATTTTTTATATTTATGGATAGAATGCTAATATATTTGAACGGCATGTCAATATCTATGGTCGTGATATGAATTTCTATTGTCGGTATATCCATATCCATATTTAATGCATAGTAATAATGGTAGAGACAGCGTATTAATATATATGGGCGAAATGTAAATTTTTCTGGGACGCATAATCATAATAGTTCCACAATTTTTACTATGGATTTTCTAACAATATTACTAAATATTATGTGGTGAACTAAAAAGCTTTTAAATTGCCAAATTGAGCTGAAGTAAATAAAGTGTAAAGCGTAAACATGCAATGATTAAAGCCCTATATACACTTATTTTTTAGCGTGAACGTGGGTGAGCGTGAACAATTTTCTTTTGTGTAATATGTTGATATTACTCCACTTTTCCAAAAAAAATCATCCGTAAGTTGATAACAACTAAAATATCTTTGATATTACTGCATTTAAACTTAAATTAAAGTGTTAAATATGCTTTGAAATGCTTATTTTACTATCTCACAGTGAATTGTGTGCGAACGCAAAGTGACACAAACCTCTCGCAAGTGAGTGTTGAAATTTGGCAATTACCACGCCAAACTGTGATTTTTTTTACATTTTTTGGAGAGTTGAAGTCATTTGACAGATGTGCGTGAACGCACAAAAGAATTGATTTGGAATTCTTTTCCTTTGAGGGTCTTAAGACACCCGCAAAGCAACGGGCGTAAAGCAGCAATGAAAGGCAACATTGATCAATTAACATTTTCGTTTGCATAACATCAAATATTCGCAATGGAAATATATTAGGGCTATTCACGAAAATTATAAAGCTTATTTCCACTGCATCGGAAATGGCCATGCTGCATACCTACACTGCAGTGAAATTAACGGTCAAATTTTGGTCAACTTTAGTTTCCAAGAATAAAATTAAAATTAAAACTTTGGAAATTTTTAATGACTTCAAGACCTTTTTATTTATTGTGAAATGGCATTTTTCACAATTATTAATTTTAGATTTATTTGAAAAGGCAAAAATTAGAAAACAACACCACAGCTATGCAGACAGAACTGTTTCGAGACCGGCTAAAGTCCAACTTGTCAATGCAATTTTGGTGCCTGCAATGCTGATCACTCAGCCAACCGTGCAGATATCAATTGCTTGCTAATTCACCCTTTTCTGTTTTTTGTTATTCTTTACCTACATACCAATGAGTCCGCTAAACTAGTGCTATTAAATCATTTGGAGAGGATTTTTATACCAACAATGCGTGCTTGTGCTATTTTTAGCGCAGCTTCGCATATTGTCGGTGTTGCCTGTAGTGTGGCCAATTGTAAATTTCAGAAGATTATATTTGGTCTGTAACTTATGAAACTTTGGAAATTTTTAATGACTTCAAGACCTTTTTATTTATTGTGAAATGGCATTTTTCACAATTATTAATTTTATACCAGTATTCTTTAATTCTGTCTCATATCAAGTCACTAAATTTGAGATATTTTATTAGATACAATTTTTGTGACTTGAGCTGATTCCGGTATTCTATAAGAGAAAGTCACAAGAAATCTACCATAGTCTCTCTCTCGCTCATTTTAAGGTGTGGTGAAGACAAAAATTACTTAAATTTTAAGTAACGCATTTGACACTCGCCCTACAAATGTCGATGTAGCCCAGGCGTTAAGAGCCCGGACTATCACGCGGAAGGTCGCAGGTTCAAGTGCCGGTCCGCGAACAGTAAATTTTTATTTTTTTTTTTTTTATTTTTTTAGTTTAATTAACTTTTTTTAAACATATAAATACTTCTTATTCGTAAATTCACATTTTTTATAATTTTTTCAATTTTTTATCCAATATTCTTTAATTGATTTCGTTTGTTATCTGCCTACAAGTAGATGACAAATTAGTGACTCTTTATTGAGACTAGAGATGTGAGGCAGCTTACTGAATACCAAATTGTATCAAATATGAAATAGACAACGAAATGTCTCTATTAGTGACTGGATACACCTTGCAGAATTCCACCATTAGATTTATTTGAAAAGGCAAAAATTAGAAAACAACACCACAGCTATGCAGACAGAACTGTTTCGAGACCGGCTAAAGTCCAACTTGTCAATGCAATTTTGGTGCCTGCAATGCTGATCACTCAGCCAACCGTGCAGTTTTCAAATAAATCTAAAATTAATAATTGTGAAAAATGCCATTTCACAATAAATAAAAAGGTCTTGAAGTCATTAAAAATATCCAAAGTTTCATAAGTTACAGACCAAAAATAATCTTCTAAAAATTAAAATTAAAAAGTAAAATTTTCTTCTGATTCCGGTGATATCGGTGAAAATATGAACATTCTCATTTTTGCAAAATAGTACAGACGTCCAAAATTTGTATTTTTTATTTTTTGATTTTAAGTGTTAAATCACACATTATACTAATCCCCATAAACATTTTTTGCCTTTATCTCTATATGTATCTTCAGCAGTTTGGCCACTATGCAAAAAAAACGAAATTTTTTACAAAATTTCAGATTTAATCACTTTAAAATCAGACATCTACGACATTTGATAGATGATTCCTATGTAGAATTTTCTGCTGATTCCGAATATGTAATCGTTTGGTTTAAAAGTAAAACAGTTTTTAAGATATCTTGAAATTTCAGTTTTTGAGATAAGGAAAAAAGTAGGATTACTAGTACGACTTCATTTTTGGAGTGTGCTATAATGGGTGTGCTAGGTTAAGGGAGCTAATTTAGCTTATCTCAAAAACTAAAATTTCAGAATATCTAGAAAACCTTAAACCAAATGATTACATTTTCGGAATCAGCAGAAAATTCTACATAGATATTATATATAAAATGTCGAGGATAAGGAAATTTCAGAAAATTTCTTGGGTAAACACAGAAAATTTTTGATTGAGGACTTTCAATATAACAGGGCTTATAAAGTCAAGGGCACATCACAATATTGTACTAGTATGCTTAAAAATTTCGTAACTAAATTTCTTACAACATAGGAGGGCTAACTTTTCTTCGTCCATAGACTTTTTCTGATTTTAAAGTGGTTAAATCTGAAATTTTGCAATTATAATTTTTTTTTTTTTTCAAAGTTTTTTGAACGTTTTTTTTGGCATAGTGGCCAAACTACTGAAGATACTTACATATAGAAATGAAGGCAAAAAATGTTTATAGAGATTAGTATAATGTATTATTCAACAGTTTAAATCGAATAAAAGAAAAATACAAGAGTCAATCCATATGAGAACGTCTAATATTAGCAAAAATCGTCGCTAACTAGTCTCGGATTTTGCTCAAACTTTGAGGGAAACTTCTTTAGGGTCCTAAAGGAACAAATTTACACACATTTAATTTTTATAATCACTCGTTTCGGACTGGTCGAATTTCAAAGTTTGAAAAAACGTAATTTTTAGGCTTAGCCTATTATAGCTGTAGAAATGTTTCTATTAGAAATATCCTTACAGGCGATACGGCATTTTAAAGGTAAAAGAGAGTAGTTTCCTTAAAAGTAAGTTTGAGATACGTATTTTCTATTAGGATATAGAAATGAAGGCAAAAAATGTTTATGGGGATTAGTATAATGTATAATTCAACAGTTTAAATTGAATAAAAGAAAAATACAAGAGTCAATCCATATGAAAACGTCTAATATTAGCAAAAATCGTCGCTAACTAGTCTCGGATTTTGCTCAAACTTTGAGGGACATTTCTTTGAGGTCGTAAAGGAACAAATTTACACACATTTAATTTTTATAATCACTCGTTTCGGACTGGTCGAATTTCAAAGTTTGAAAAACGTAATTTTTAGGCTTACCCTATTATAGCTGTACAAATGTTTCTATTAGAGATGTCCTTACAGGCGATACGGCATTTTAAAGGTAAAAGAGAGTAGTTTCTTTAAAAGTAAATAATAAATAATATAGCGAGTACCTGGTATTAAAAACCTGGTACAAAAATACGTTATTTTTATCCTTTTTTATCAATTTTAGCTGGCTGTGACGTCTTCACTGTTCCAAGTACCCACTCAATTCTTTTCAGAAATTAAGGGTACATACCTTAGAAGAAAATAACCCATCTATTGGCCAAAAAAAACTCATTCCTTATAGATAAATGATTATCTCGAAATTTGTAAGTTTTCAAAAATCGTGTTTTTCAGGCTCTAAAACGGACATGTTTCTCAAGAGATAAAAATACGAGTTTCTCATGGACTCCGGTCCTGACCTTTAGCTTCTAATACAGGACCCGGCAAAATTGGAAGTGAAGAGGTGTTAGCGAAAGAGTGGTAATCGCAACTGTTTGCTCCGTCGCTCACTAGCAAGTACCGAAACCGTGCATAATCAACGACAACCATTGATTGGTCAATGCGATCATAGCAACAATGTCATTGTTCGAGTGGCCAAGCAAACAGCGTAATAATCTATGTGAATTTGGCTCTCAGATTTTCGGACAATTGTCCCACTAAGTGCCTAGGCCTGTTCTAATACCTCAACATTTCGTTTTGTTATTTTCATACTAAGGGTCTCTGCTGATGGATCTCCTAAACCAATATAATTTTTTTTTTTTTTTTTTCAAAGTAAATTTTCGTATTTCAGTACCAAGTTTTTAATACCAGGAACTCGCTATAATATTTATTATTTACTTTTAAAGAAACTACTCTCTTTTACCTTTAAAATGCCGTATCGCATGTTAGGATATCTCCAATAGAAACATTTGTAAGCCTAAAAATTACCTTTTCCAAACTTGGAAATTCGACCAGTCCGAAACGAGTGGTTATAAAAATTAAATGTGTGTAAATTTCATCCTTTAGGACCCTAAAAAAGTGTCCCTCAATGTTTGAGCGAAATCTGAGACTAGCCAGCTTTTTGAATAAGACCCCAGCCAGCATTTCTTAAAAATTTTGAACAAAAAATATTCAAATATTATTCTACAGATGATTAAAAACGATCAAATTCAAGTGCATTTTCTATTCGAGTTGTCGGGAGAAAAGTGTACGCTAAATGTGATTATTGAGAAATATTTATTTATGATGTAGAAATATAATCAGTTTCGATTCATATGGAATGTCTTACAAATTTTTACGTACATACCTACAATATGAAGTAGTGATTTGAAAAATTGAGAATTTTCATATTTTCATCGATATCTGGGAAACTAAATCTGCCACAGAAAAATGGATGTGATATTCGGAATCAGGAGAAGATTTTATGTACTTTCATTCTTGGAGATTTTTTTGTCGCGTAGTGTTATTATATTATACTTATACCTCAATTCTGTAAGCTGTATCTAGTCACTATTAGAGACATTTCGTGGTCTATTTCATATTTGATACAATTTGGTATTCAGTAAGCTGCCTCACATCTCTAGTCTCAATAAAGAGTCACTAATTTGTCATCTGCTTGTAGGCAGGTAACAAACACAATTAATTAAAGAAAATTTGTTAAAAAATTTAAAAAATTAAAAAAAAAAAGTGAATTTACGAATTAGAAGTACTTCAATGTTTAAAAAAAGTTAATTAAATTTGAAAAAATGAAATGCGTTACTTAAAATTTATGCAATTTTTGTATTCACCACACCTTAAAATAAGCGAGAGAGAGACTGTGGTAAATTTCTTGTGACTTTCTCTTATAGAATACCGGAATCATCTCAAGTCACAAAAGTTGTATCTAATGAAATATCTCAAATTTAGTGACTTGATATGAGACAGATTTACAGAATACTGGTATTAATAGCAGATTCTTATTCAGGAAACACTATCGGTGCGTGAAGTTAATTTGTAGCATACACATCGCCCAGCTCTGACATAAATATCTTACTTCCCTAAAATAGCCATCTAACCGCCTAGGTATTTTGGCCGTCCAATACATAAATATATGTTCCCTAAAAAAATCTGAACGATGACTCATTTGGCCATCCACCTGCAGTCATTAGAAATGCATGTGCAAGCGATATTTCGTACTTAACTGCCAATGCCTTTAATCCTTTTGTGAATTAAACTTAAACACAGGTGTTCACGTTACTTGAAATGTGATAGTTGATAAAAAGGGAATTCTAAATATCTTTTAAATGCATGAGGAATCCTTGACATAACAATGCGTGTAGTAAATAGTGAAACCAAATAATAGCTAAAGAACGAGTATTCCAATCCGTATCTATAACAATTTCAAATTCAATTTAGTGAATCCTTGGAGTACTTAGGGTAGAGGGGGGAGACTTCGACAGGTTAAGCTAAAATCAATTTTTTTAGAAAAAATTACTTCTACATTTTTGAAACATATCTGCATTATCCTTTAAGTAGTGTAAACAAATGTGAAAGAGCCTTCATTAAAGAGGGAGGCTTCGACACTAGAGTATTTAATACGAAAAGAGAGGATTCGACACTATTTTCAGCATATGTCATATTCTATCATTTATATAAAAAAGATAGACGTTTTCTTTTAAATTTTACTAGAGTTCGCCCAGTGGTTGAAATTCAACCACAAAACCTTATTTTATTTTCCTACCTTTTTGCTATATCTTAAATTTTCCTTTCTTTTCCATATTTTGTATATTTTTGGTTTCTATACATTCCTATTCATTTTGCCTTTTCCTCCCTCTTTACATCATTCAGTAATATAGTTTCAGTGTTGATAATTATTTATTCTTCTTAGGTCGTCTTCCTTTCCTTAGCATTAATTTGCTTTTATTTCCTTTCCTTTCCTCTCCTTTCATCTCAATTTATTCTCTTTGCTTTTCTTTCCTTCTCTTCCCTTTTATTTCCTTTCCTTATCTTCTCCTTTCTTTTCCTTTTCTTTCCTTTTCTCTTCCTTCCCTTTCTTTCCTTTTCCCTTCTTTCATTTCATTTTATTTCCCTTCTTTCTTTCTTTCTTTTTTGTTCTTTTTTGTTCTTCTCTGTTCTTTTCGTTTCTTTTATATTCTTACCTGATCCTTCTTTCCATTTCCATTACATTCCTTTTTTCCTTTTATTTTATTTTTCTTTCCTTTCCTTTCGTTTCCGTTGCTTTAGTTTCCTTTCATTTTATTAATTTTTTTTTTTTTATTTCATTTCTTTTCTTTTATTTTTTTTCTTACCTTTATTTTCTTTCACTTTTTTCTTAAATTTCCCTTCCTGTCATTTCGTTTCCTTACCTTTCCTTTCCTACCGTTTCCTTATTTTCTTTTGTTCCTTTCCGCAACTCCTTTGCTTTTCTTTTTCTTTCATTCATTTCCTTAACTTATTTTTTTTAGCTTTTCATTACCTTTCTTTCCTTTATTTTTCTTTCATTTTATTTTCATTTATTTTCCATACCTTCTTCCTCGCTACCTTTTCTTTCCCTTCTTTTTTCTTCTTTCCTTGCTTTGTCTTTCTCCTTTTGCTTTTCTTTTTCATTGCTTTACCTACATTACATTTGCTTTCTTCCCTTCCTTTTTTCTTTTCCATTCCTTTCCTTACCTTAACTTACCTTAATTTTCCTTTTATCCGTCCCTTTCCTTTCCTATTATTTTCTTAATTTAATATTTTATTTATTTCATTTTGTTTCATTTTTATTTATTTTATATTATTCCCTTTCCTTTCATTTCCAACAAATTTTATTTTTTTACTTTCAATCACTTTTCTATTTCTGATTTAACTTTTTTTTAATTTTATCAATTTTCCATTTTTATTTTATTTCACTAAGTCTAGCCACGAAGGGCCTTGTGCATGATCTAGCTTATTTGTGCTTTTTTTTTTTTTTAAATTTGCTTCTCTGAATTCCCACGCACAGATTTTGTTTTTGTAAACACTGTTTGTACCTAAGCTCAATAAAGTTGACGCGCTGGCTCATGTTATCTTATTGCTGCCAACAAAACAACTCACCCTACTGCAATGAATGCAAACACAACAATGCAAGTGGTCATACCTACATACATACACCCATAACAGCGGCTCTATAAAGCGAATGGTGTGATTTTCAAATCATGTTATAATTAATTTTTTAAAATTTTTGGTTTGTTGTCGAACACCCTGCTCGGCGAGACATATCGATACATACCAAATTTTATATACCTTAGAATTGTGGTTATTGCAAAAAAGGGAGAAACCTGTTATGTTTGCGCATTTATATATAATAGATTGTCTGTTTGGAGTGCAAAAAGTCCAAGTCATTCAAATAAAAGGCTAAAACGCTTTCCTAACATACCTGGTTAACTTTGTGAATCAAATCAACTACCGAAGCTTTCGGCAGAACACATCACACAAAATTAGATAAAAATAAAAAATACTTCTTATGCAGATAAGACTTCCGCAGAAAGCAAACATGAATAATTTGAGATAGTCTTAAATAACATCAAAAGTAGCTCCATTTAGTTGCACCCAGCGTTTTCTTTTCCTTTGTGTTCTTATAAGTAAATTTAGTTAAGTTTGAGTAAAAGCACAAAAAGTAGTAGCTAAATATGAAACGATGAAAAATTTAAAAGTCAAGTTGACGGCAAACAACGCCCCAAGGCCTGAGCTTTTAGGAGAATAACCATTCCACACGCTACTTGGGGATGGGGAAAAGGTGGGGATGTGGGAGCAACATGCTACATAAGAACACACTAACGAAAATATGGTCGCCCAACCAGTGAGCCATGTTAATACGCAACAACGCGTGCAACGTATTTTGACGTTTATGAATAGCTGACATTTAAATATGCGACAAGAATTATAATGATAATGAAAAAGTGGAATAAAAATAGTAAACAAAAAAACGATGAGCATTCCAACAACACGTACTAACTAAATGCAACAAACAAGAAGAACAACATTGCAAGTGGTATTCCGGGCGAAAACAGTGCTAAAGTGCACGAAGAAAAGTAAAATAAAAAACAACCTGTTGCACTAATGACGTTGACGACTGTTTTAGTTGTATTGTAGCTTTATTTTGTTTACCCTCTCAAGGCACCGTTGAACTCTCCAGTGAATGAACGGCAGACAGCTCTGCCGAATGCACACAGGGTTTACGGGAATAAAAAAATAAAAATAGAAGGTGGTAAGCTTGAATGAATAGTCGAATTACTAATGTACATCACTTTATATATATGTATGTCCGGCTAGAAGGCAAATAGATAGGGTTGACTAGAAGATGAATTGTTGAAAACCAAACAAAAATAAGTCAAGTAGATATTTAGCAAGGAATAAAGCACTCCATGTACAGTTAAAGACCAAAAATTAGTATTTAAATGAATTAAATTAAATTTAAGCGACTTAGATGCGGAATTTCTGAGCGAGTTCCAACTACAGTTAAAGCTGCTGTTTTTTCATCCTGCAACTTTGATCCTTTAACCTGAGATAAACTGTAAAGTTTTATTCCAAAAGTTCAAGTGTGTTTAACTTAAGTCAGCTTAAGCTCAAACTTGCATTGAAAAACGCCCTAAAATTCGAAGGTATGTATGTATATGACAACATAATTGCATTTTTGTAAGATTATACATTTTTACTTATACAAATTAACTTTTCAATGCAAATTTGTTTAAAATCCCTCAGTGCATCATCGCTAAATTATTTTAACTGAAATCGGCTTTCTTTTTTTATCGCACCCCATACAATTCATACAGTAATAACTAAAAAACACGCTTACGATAATTTCGCGAAAAGGGAACGATATGTATACACGGTTAAAAAAGTGAGCCTAAATTTTAAACTCGTCTAAAGTTTAAGCGATTTTTTTTTACTTTTTTTTTGGAATATTTTAAACCTTCTAAACAAAGATTTTCAATTTTTTTGGTTTCGATTTAAGATCTAAAAGCAGTCTAAATTTTTTTTTTTGTTTTTTTTTTTGTTTTTTTTTTTGAAAGTCATTACATTTTGCCCGCAAAAATTCATGTGCGGCATAGCTCAGCGATAGATCATTCGGCTGTGACTCCTAAGCGCTTCGGTTCGAATACTGCCAAGTGCCAGTTTTTTTTAATTTTATTTTATTTTCAAAACTCTTCGGTTTAAAATTGAAACCTTTTGGTTTAAACTTAAAACTTTGCTGTTTAAAATGTAAACCTTTCGGTTAAAAATTAAAATTTTTCGGTCTACAATTTTAGTTTTGTTTTCATTTATTTTTGAAAGCATATTTAAGATTGAATTTTTCCCAGTGGTAGAGCAGACAGGCATGATGCGGGAAGTCCTGGTTCGAATCCCAGCCAACCGACAAACAAATTATTTTTTCTTTAAAATTTTTTTGAAAGCTGGTTTAGATTTAATTTGAAACCAAATTTGGTCCAAAAAAGTTTAAAATTTAGGCTCAAATTTTTAACCGTGTATTAGCGTGGTCCTTATTTGTGGAGAGATCTTTTTAACATCAGTTATCGTGAGGCTCAACACCCACATTGATAGTACTATAGCCGGAGATACATACATTGCGTAAATTTTGGACCCGATTGAAAAGGGTTAAGGAGTTTCGTTTGGGGTTCGAAGTTCTGATTACCCTAAAACCGATAATACTATAGTCGTATATATCTTTGGTTCCGATTGGAAACCGTTAAGGGTTCCAATTCAGATCACCATTTGGTCCATCGCAACCAAATTTTTATTAGAATAACGAGTTTACGCATTCGATAAAAAAAAGTCTGTTTTTCGAGTCTGTATGGGCCAATCTGAAGATTTTAAAACTGGGCTGATGTTCAGCTTTACTTTATTTTGTTGTTTGGTACCCTGACCTGATTGAAGCCCTCTAAACTAGATTTTTATTTAGAACTTTTTTTGTGGGTAATTTTATTTCATACAAAACTTTATTTAACTTAACTTTTTTAGTTCAATGGTTTATCAGTCGGAACTAGCAATAATAGCCCTCTAAAACATAGAATGACTAAAACATTTACTGTATTTTTTCGAACTATTGAAAAATGATATCTAAACTAACTAATGGCGGCGATATACCAACAGGATATCATAACCTCTAAGGAGATTTTTGCCGAGCTTCTCTTTCCAACTTGTGGTGTGTTGCTTTTGAGTTTTTCTACGAATTGGCGGGACCTACAGTTTTTTGCCGACACCGAACGGCACTTGCAAGGCAAATGAATTTTTTTGCCGAAAAGCTTCTCATGGCAGAAATACACCCGGAGAGTTTGCCAAACTACTGCCGAGGGGCGACCACGTTTAGAAAAATTATTTTTCTAAATAATTTTTGATGTTACTTTTGCCGGGCATCGAACCGCTACGACTTGGTGTAGAAGGCCGAACACTTAACCGCTACACCACGGCGGTCGCCGGTGATATCAACGCCTACTAAAAAATTATTTTGTCGGCCCACTCCAATGAACATACATTGAGAAACATGAAACCCTAAACTAATAGGTGTAAATCAGAAATGACTATTTGTCTGCACGCAATACTGCAGACAAGTAGACGAGACTCTACCATAGTATGTAATTTATTATTTGTTTTAGTAAACCAGTTTACAAGAGTTTGGGTCTAGTATTTTGTGTACAAAACTAAAAATTCTACGCGTTTTACGAAAACTACACGTAAAGAACTACCTAAATATTCTTTATTAAAAAAGAAATTTTATTTCTTATTAAAAAGTAATTTCCTATTTCCTTCCTATTTATTGTATTTTTTTTTTCTATTTCAGAATGTTTTTTGTGCTGACTTAGCGATAAGCATACCTAATAACCAAGGTCTGGATAATGTTTTTTACCGCATCGATTACAGTCCTCCGTATGGTGATCCAGCGCCAAACACCACAATACCGTCGCGTGAGATTGGTGAGGAGATTCAGTTCTCACATGCTCTGCCCGGCACCAAGTACAATTTCTGGTTGTACTACACAAATTTTACCCATCCCGATATTTTGTCGTGGACAGTGACAATTACCACCGGTGAGTATTTGAAGATTGCATTGATATGTACATACATATATACAAAACCAATTTTATATAAAATTCCGAACCCAAACTCACATATTTGTTTCTAAATCTATGAAATGCATATATTTACTTATCTTGCTTTTCCAGCTCCCGATCCACCCTCAAATCTATCCGCGCAAGTACGCAGCGGCAAGAATGCAATAATTTCATGGTCCCCGCCAACTCAAGGCAATTATTCATCCTTTCGCATCAAAGTGCTTGGTCTTTCCGGTGCTTCCAGCTCGTACAATCGCACATTTGTAGTAAATAGTACATTCCAACACAGCGTCAAAGAGTTGACGCCTGGTGCCACATATCAAGTTCAAGCCTATACTGTCTACGATGGCAAGGAGTCAGTGGCGTATACAAGCCGTAATTTTACAACAAGTAAGTCTCGAAACAAAGATGAAGTGAGACCTAATAAATGTTATTATTAATCTAATTTTTGGTTCAATGGTTAACTAATTTTAAAAGTAAATTAAAAAAAAAAAATACATACATATCACATTCCGCTTCTGTTTACAGCTTAAGGAAAAAAAATATTTCTTGGTTTTGGTTTCTGTTTCTGGCAGTATTTTTTAGCTAACTTAAGTATTATTTATTTTCCTATTAAGGATCAATTAAAACAAATCAATAATGTGACTAAAATACAAAACAAAAATATATATTAATCCTGTGTTAACCTTTACAAAATCTCTGCTAATACTTACTCATTACGCCAATAAAAGGTAGAAGGCCGCGGCATAAAGAGTTGCTGGATATAAAAATTTTGCGAGGTAACCAAATATGCAAAATAAGCACTAAATTGAATGACTTATGAATAAATATATATGAATATGTCTACACACATATATGTATATATAAGGGTGTTTCCATGATATGGTCCACCGTCACTTAAAATAAAAGTTTAACTTTTTTCTCAAAAACTTCTGAAAATATATGTAAAATTACTAAAAGATATATAAAGGTAAAAAGTGTCACGTGCGTAATGCCACGTGAGTAATCAATACTTTTTTTTAGCCAACCCATTATCAGTTGATTTCGAAGCAAACATGATTATGAAGCTCAATTATTAACCTTTATAAAAAAAATTAGCGGAATAAAAATCTCCCACAATTCGCTTACTTTCGCATTTTTTCTCTCGGTTCTAAAAGCAAGTTCCATTTTTGTTACGTGCGTAAGTCAACTTTGATTGACTGGAACTTGGGTACCCACTGTTCAATTTTCCAATACTTTTACTTTTTGGAAAAACTCATCACATGCAATGCAGCGATCCTAAAAGATCTGACTTCTTCCCATTAAGTATGTATATTTCTATTTTTACAACATTTAAAGGCAATCAAACGTGTGCAAATGTCGCGTGCATAAGCATGGAAACACCCATATAAGTATATTATTTGCAATAGAATATTTATTATTAGTTCCATGTTTTTACACATACTTACACTTATATATCGTATAGGAGCGAGTGGCATAGATAGCTTTTTGTGATAGGGGGGACGGTTTACGAAAATATCAAAATTCATAAAATTATGAGGATTTAGCAAAAAAAAAACAATATATTTTTTGCCTATGCAAATAAGTTATAACGTACTGATCGCTAGGTGGGGACTAAAATGTTTCGTTGATTTTTTTACTTAGTTTGTTTTATTAACTATAATTTTCTTAAATCAAACATGGTACATACTGTGATCAAAGCATATATAAAGAAAGAATAGAAATTGTAGCCTACACCAAGCGATTAGTAAGTTATGTCTAACTGGGCCAACATAAACTTTTTTTTTGAAAATTTGATTCATTTTATTTTTCAGAATAGTGATAGCATTGCTAATTTAGATTTTTCAGACCTTATATCATTTTTGGTATAAAACTGACTAGCCATTCTTGTAAAGTGTTTTTACAACATGAAAATATTTTTGTAGAAAATTGAATACAAAAACTGTCTACACTGAAATTTTCTCAGACTACCTGTTTTCTAGTATTCTAGCCTCAAACATTTGCATGCTTTTTCGGTTTTTCGTTTTTGTTTTTAAAAATTCTCTGTCCGGAGCAACAGCTGATAATATAAATCATTTAGAACATCCCTAGCTTAGTCTCTATCGCTAAGACAGTGAACTTTTGCAAACCATTGTCATATTTTCTCATTCCCGTTGCTAATAAATATTATACATAAGAAAACAGTAGGCCGTTAGCGTACATACATATGTATGCATACATATGTATGTAAGTATGCAGGGAATCTAATCATATTCATTCGCATAATAATTATGTATGAGCACATAGAAAACAGGTTTTGAGTGACATTTATTTCACCTTTTGCATTGCATCCCTAACTGAATATTATAAGTCGGTCAAGGTGACAAATTCAGTCAGTTCTTGTACAAACGTTTTGTAATAAAGATCACTCAAAGAAATTGTTCGGTGTTTCAATTTTGAATTAGCTCGCTACTAAAAAGGCTTAGTAGCTCAAACATTGGTGACCCCGACGTGATACTTTATCACGCCATTTATCGGTACTTTTTGATTCCGTTGCTCGAGCTGAACAAAAAGCTTCACAAGTTAATTTTCGAAAAAAAAAAAAGGCTGCATATACTTTGCACTTCGGTTTAGTAATCGCAAACGCTTTGCTGTTTTTTTTTCTTGCGGAATATCACAACTTTCTGGTTTCTAAAAACCGTATCATGGCTGAGAAAGCTGATCGCATAGCTTTTTTAAAGCTGAAGACAAAGTCTATATTCGATAGACTTGAGCGGTTAACCCGGAGTTTGGATTCAGAGAGGTTACGCAGCATGGATGAGTACACTCTCACTGCAACAGTGGAGTCACTAGGCGATTTAAAATCTAGCTTCACGGTTGCCCACACAAGCTTGGAGGAAGAAGATTTTGACTCTATATCGAGCGACCTGCCAAGCGATTTCGACGCTGCCCTAATCAACATTCGGGCAACTCTTCAGCGTGAGATTGGCAAACGTACTGCTTCGCAACATTGTTCTACACTCAAGATGAATTCTAGTGAAGGTCAATCAATTATTGTCAACGCCAATAGCTCACGTTTACCACTGCTAACGCTGCCAAAATTCAGCGGCGCCTACACTGAGTGGACAAATTTCATATCAACGTTTACGTCAATCATCGACAAAGATAGTGACCTTACCAACATCGACAAACTGCAACACCTGCGTTCGTGCTTGAGCGGCCCTGCCCTCGATACAGTGCGCTCGTTAGAGATAAGTGAATCCAACTATAAGAATGCTCTAGAGCTTTTACACAAACGCTTCGATAACAAACGTCTTATATTTCAGGCACACATCAGGGAGATATTCGGGCTGGACAAGGCAGATACAAGCGCTGTCAAGCTGCGAGAGATCACAGATAAGATCACATCACACATTCGCGCAATGCAATCGCTAGCATCAAACGGGCAAATTTCTGACTGCATCATTATTCATCTAATTACGCAAAAACTTGACAAGGTGACACAGGCAAAATGGGAGGAAAGTACATCGATCACCGAGCTTCCGGCCTGGGAACAGTTAGTTGCGTTTTTGGAGAAGCGCTGCCGAACGCTAGAAAATATTGAGCATGCTACGCAGATACAGACTGGTCAATTGGTGAAAGCTAACAAATTTGTAAGTACAAATCAAAAAAAATCTTTCGTTGCTTCCAAACGTTCGACAGCTGAATGTGGTTTTTGTGAGTCTGCTGATCATGCAATCTATAGCTGCCCACGATTTACAAATTTGTCCCCAAACTTACGCTTAAAGGAAGTCAAGAAGTTTGCTCTTTGTCTTAACTGTCTGAGGCGTGGCCATCAACTGCAGGACTGCAAATCTGGAACGTGTCGCACCTGCCAGTTAAAACACCATACTCTATTACATTTTCCTCGCCCATCTACATCGCTATCTAATGGTCAACCCGAAACTTCGCCGGCAGCTTTAAATCAATCGAACGCAATGACCGCATCGTTATCTGTCTTGCCTAATGCCCCAGTCTCTCCTGATTCTGTGCTCCTAGCCACTGCCGTCGTTTTGATAAAAAATCGTGTTGGATCCTTCGTGCCTTGCCGCGCACTTTTGGATTCTGGGTCCCAGCTACATTTCATTACAACTCGCTTCGCAAACCAACTGCGCTTACTCAAGACAAAATCCTCTGTTACAGTGTCTGGCATTGGAGATGCCAGCCTTTCAACGGAAGGTTACTCAGTTGATCTTGTACTAAGGTCGCGTACTTCAGAGTTCTCGACAGCCATCACCGCAGTTGTAGTGCGAACCATCACCGATAATCAGCCTGGTCGCTCCATGAGCACCAAAGAATGGAACATTCCATCAAACATACAACTAGCTGATCCAGAATTTTACTTGCCAGAGCGCATTGATCTGCTCATTGGAGCAGGACTATTTTTCGACCTACTTTGTGTGGGGCAAATACGCTTAGGATCTGGTTTGCCTATACTTCAAAAAACGCTTTTTGGATGGGTCCTATCTGGCGGTAGTCAACATGTGCCAAAATTATCATCATTCGTTGTGAGACAGCAATCCTCAAGCAACGTTACCGTTAGCACCCCGTTGGATGATTTAGTACGTCGATTTTGGGAGATCGAACATATCGTCGAACCGATCTCCAAAGCCACTCAAGAGGATCTCGATTGTGAAGCTCACTTTAAAGAGAATTATTCGCGTTTGCCATCAGGCGAATACTCGGTTCGCCTGCCTATGAAGCGCAGTTTAGAGGCCCTTGGTAACTCATATATACAAGCTCGTCAACGCTTCGAAAGCCTTGAACGAAAATTCGCTCGTAACCCTGACCTTAAGGCAGAATATAGTAAGTTCATTAATGAATATTTGAACCTTAATCACATGTCACTAGTCTCTCTTGAGAACGTTCGTCACTGTAAGTACTTTCTGCCGCATCATTGTGTCATAAAGGACAGTAGCAGCACCACAAAGCTGAGGGTTGTTTTCGATGGCTCTGCTGCTACTACGTCTGGTTTATCGTTAAACGACCTTCTTATGACAGGGCCAACCATTCAAGCTAAATTGTTTAATATATTGATTCGATTTCGCACATTTCCTATAGCACTTACCGGGGACATTTGCAAGATGTATAGATGCGTTCGCGTTACTCCACCAGATAACATGCTCCAATGTATATTGTGGCGTGAATCACCTCAAGAAGACCTTCGGATTTACAAGTTGGACACAGTCACGTATGGAACAAAGCCTGCCGCTTTTCTCGCAATTCGAGCCATGCACCAACTTGCAGTCGACGAATCCTCATCTTACCCTGTTGGCTCTAAAACGGTGCTTCAAGACTTCTACGTAGACGACATGATATCTGGGGGAAATTCTATAGAAGAGGTACTCAATATCAAACTACAAACAACTAGCCTTCTTGCCAAAGGAAACTTCAAGCTGCGTAAATGGTGCTCTAATAGTTCACACATTCTTCGTGAAATTCCTGCTGAAGACAAAGAAAGCTTCCTCAAATTCGATGATAACAGCAACATCACCAAAACACTAGGTCTAGTTTGGGAACCACTTAAAGATAAGCTGCTATTCTCTTTCGCGTCAGAACAAGAACTTGGAAAAAACTCCAAGCGCTCTGCATTGTCTACATTAGCTCGCTGCTACGATCCACTTGGACTGATGGGCCCCACTTTAACAAGGGCCAAGATTTTACTGCAACGCATGTGGAGAGATAAGCTCGGTTGGGATGAGAGTTTGCCACAATCCTTAGATACCGCCTGGTCTGAATTCTGCAGTGGCCTCACAGATATGCAGCACTTATCATTTCCTCGTTACGTATTGCAGCCTGGATCCATCACCGAAGTCCATGCATTTTGCGATGCAAGCCTTGAAGCTTATGGTGCTTGTATTTACGTGCGATCACTCAAGGATAACATGTCGCAAGTGCACCTCCTGTGTTCGAAAGCCCGGGTCGCTCCTTTGAAGACCATTACTGTGCCTAAACTGGAACTTTGCGCTGCATCATTGCTTGCACAACTTGTGGGTGAGTTAACAAAAATGAATATTTTTAACTGTGCCTTTCATTGTTGGTCAGATTCCTCTACCGTACTATCTTGGCTGAGACAAGAACCTTCGAAGTTCAACGTTTTCGTCGCTAACCGAATCTCCATCATACATCAACTAACAGAAGGCATGCAGTGGCACTATGTCCCCACAGCAGTGAACCCGGCTGACATTTTATCCAAAGGAGCCACTCCTATGGAGCTTCAAGAATCAAAGCTTTGGATGCACGGTCCACAATTTTTGCAGGAAGAAGAGGACAGCTGGCCACGAATGTGCACCTTTCAACCAAAACTTCCTGAGTTTCGACAAAAAGCGTTGTTTGCTGGAAACGACCGCATTGACATTTCACTTTCATTCAAATACATTAACTCATTTGCAATGATGCAACGCATTTTTGGATACGTCAGCAAGTTTGTTAACATTAAAAAATCGCCAAGGTCAGAACAGCTCACTGCCGCAGACATTCACCACGGAACGCAATTACTCATTCGCATAGTACAAAGAGCGCAACTTTGGCCGGAGTACACTGCATTACATGCCAATAAATGTGTTCCCGCTTCGAGCACTATTGTTTCACTTGCCCCATTCCTTGACGACTTCGGAATTATTCGAGTAGGCGGGCGACTAAAAAACTCGATGCTCAGTTTTGAAGCGCGCCATCCATGTATTCTACCAAGAGATCATCCTCTAACACATGCAATAATCACTCATTTCCATCGGAAACATCATCATGCAGGCCCGCAAGCCTTACTCGCCTCTATTCGTATGCAGTTTTGGCCAATAGGTGGTCGGAAAACAGTCGCACGAGTTCTGCAAAAATGCATCATTTGCTTCAAATCTAGACCGCGTCTCGTTGAACACATAATGGGTGACTTACCCAAAGAACGAACTCAGGCTTCCCGTCCATTCATGGTTACCGGGGTGGACTACTGTGGCCCATTTTATTATAAGTCCGAAGTTCGCGGCAAGTCGCCTCAAAAATGTTATGTTAGCGTTTTCATATGCTTCGCAACCAAGGCTGTTTGGATGGAGTTGGTAAGAGACCTCTCAACAGGTGCGTTTATTGACGCACTAAAACGATTCATCGCTACACGCGGCATACCAAGCTGCATTTGGTCGGACAACGCAACAAATTTTGTGGGCGCTAAGAATGAGCTCCGCGATCTACGAAAATTAGTACTCAGCGAGAAATTCCGCAGCGAAGTCCACAATTTTTGTCTTGATAATTCCTTCGATTGGCGTTTCATACCACCTCGCTCTCCGCATTTTGGTGGCTTGTGGGAAGCGGCAGTAAAAACAGCCAAACAACACTTTTATCGCTCCGTTGGCTCATCTATGCTTGGCTTCGATGAATTACGTACATTGGTATGTCAAATCTCTGCTATAATTAACTCTCGCCCTCTTGTACCTCTTTCAGAAAATCCCGAGGATTTAGATGTGTTAACACCAGGGCATTTTTTGATTGGAGGGCCGCTAACAGCTCTTCCAGAACCAAACATCACAGCCATAAACTATAATCGTCTGGATCGATGGCAACGTGCTACATACATACAACAAGTTTTTTGGAAGCGTTGGACTCAAGAGTATCTAACTCTTCTCCAGCAACGCTCAAAATGGCGTACGCACGGGGTAAACATTAAGGTTAACGATATCGTATGCCTAAAGGAAGAAAATTCGCCTCCTCTAAGATGGCCACTTGCACGCGTAATCGAAGTCGTTCCCGGAGACGATGGCGTAGTACGAGTGGCAGTGCTGCGTACATCAAGTGGTATAACTCGTCGAGCAGTGACCAAGCTGTGCGTCCTTCCAGTAGAAGATTTTGTTGAAAACCCTGATCTTTCAACAGGGGGGAGGATGTCCGGAGCAACAGCTGATAATATAAATCATTTAGAACATCCCTAGCTTAGTCTCTATCGCTAAGACAGTGAACTTTTGCAAACCATTGTCATATTTTCTCATTCCCGTTGCTAATAAATATTATACATAAGAAAACAGTAGGCCGTTAGCGTACATACATATGTATGCATACATATGTATGTAAGTATGCAGGGAATCTAATCATATTCATTCGCATAATAATTATGTATGAGCACATAGAAAACAGGTTTTGAGTGACATTTATTTCACCTTTTGCATTGCATCCCTAACTGAATATTATAAGTCGGTCAAGGTGACAAATTCAGTCAGTTCTTGTACAAACGTTTTGTAATAAAGATCACTCAAAGAAATTGTTCGGTGTTTCAATTTTGAATTAGCTCGCTACTAAAAAGGCTTAGTAGCTCAAACATTCTCAAAACTGCAAATATGTATCCAATAGTGTCATTTATAGAAGCTTTCTCGGCGAAAATGCAGCTTTACAGCCTTCAAATGGCGCATCGATTTAAACTTATCCCATATTGATTTTTGCATTTTTGACCAATTCAAACCAAAATCGGGGAATCACAAAAACATACCAATGTTTGCGGCAAGAATACTAGAAAAGGGGATTAACCCCCCTAATCCCCTCCATTTTATGCCACTGAAAGGAGCATGGCAATCTTTTATATACATATTTTCAAATTTTCCTTACCGGTAGTGCACACTTTTAATTACGGGAATCTGTTTTATTAAGTTGCTCTATATCAAGTCAAAAAGAACCGTTAATAAAGGCAGAAATTCACACGAGTGTTCTAAGCTCCTATACTTTCAAAGGTAATAGGTCGCTTGGCATCTACACCATTCAAAAATCAAATTCACCATACCCAACAAACATCGAGCACCAAAAACTCAAACGTAAATACGTAAAGTAAATACATACATATTTTCTATCTCAGAGACATGCTCAGTTGTAATTTCCAATAGAGAGACTCTTCCATTTATATACATATGTATGTCATACTCCTATATTGGCACTGAAAGCAAATTTTTTTTTTTAACATTTACGTCCAAAAGTTAAAAAAAAAATGCAAAAATATTTTAGTGACGTCTCGAGTACCAAGAAAATATGGACCAGATGGTACTTAGGTACTTATGTATTTAAATATTTAGCTAGTACCGTTAGCTATGTTTTCGGAATTTCTTTTCATAGAAAAGGTGCCTTACAAGTCGTGCATGTACGTGCGGTAAACGTACGCCGTGCGATTATATTAGGTTGAGTGTTAGTAGCAATATAGAAGTATTACATATATCATATGTAATACATATATGTATGCTTCCATATGAATTTTTGAATTGAAGAATAAAAATTTCAAGTTCTGCACCTGAGCTTAGCAGGTTTTCAGGTAAGAGTACTAGCTAAATACAATTCCGATGTCATAAAAACTTTTATAAATTATCGAACCAAAAAAAACCATTTCTGATCCAAATGGACCAAGATAGCAACCGTCCCTTTCGATATGTCAACGTCAATAAGTTGACTTTCATCGCGGAAGCTATCGTTTTCCCATTTTTTTCCTATATCTTTTCGGTATTAGTGTTTCCCGTAAAGACACGTCGAAAAGTGACTTCGTAGTATCGTCTGGTTGATATAAATAAATAAATAAAAATTTCGTTGTTATCGATATTCGAACCTAGAATCTCACACCCTCTATGTCAAGTCATTGTCGGACGGTTATACATACATATATCAATTCACGACACTACAGAAAGTAACTCCCAAGTGACACCAAGATGTTAGATGCGCAAAAAGTAATATCAAAATTCTTGAGAAAAAAGAAGGTTTCCTTTCGGATTGGCAAACTCTCCTAGTGTATTCCTGCATTGCACGTCTTCCCAGAAAAGAATCATCTGAAGAAGCTTGAAGCAAAATATCTTGGAGGTTTATGGGGATATATCTGTATCGCGTCTCACCTTTATTTTGATTTAAACACTTATGCACTCTTTTTTGTATGTAATTAAACTATTTCATAAAATTCTTACATACCTACACGTAATTTAAGTTAGTGCAACAAATGAAAATATATATAAATGTTGAAAGTAGTACTAAGTTACTCTGTAGTAGTAGTAAGTAACTCTGGTAGTTTTATTTGGAAAATGTCTTTTGATCTATACTAACTAGTATAAACTTGGATGGTTTTCATATGAGCAATATAAACATGTACATTATCCAATTAAGTTCTTATCGAAATAACTTAACCCTTGCATGCATTAAATTATACTAAGGTCGAATCGTGATAGTCGTCAACGCCATCTTAAGATCACAAATTGCCCGAAGACGCCTCGATTATACATAAATATATAAATGCTTGTGACAATTCGAACAAACGACACGTTTGCTTAGTCGCTCAAGATTGCAAATCACGTTACGTTCTACGATAACGATCCCATGTTTACGATAGTTGTAATCAATAATTTAAGGTGACGAGTTGCTTGTTCACGACTGTAACGATTCGGATCCTGCTCAGTCGAAACATCTGTGCTCGAGTAACTTTTGTCTTAACTTGCTATGTATTTATTGTTTGTATTCTTTTGCAACCCTATACGGTACGAAAGCATGAAAGTGGAGAATTAAAGTTGTATATTACCCAGGCCGACAAAATTTCAAAAAAGTGCAGACCCAGAAATGAAGGTATATAATTCTGAAGCTCTTTGACACGCTGAATCTGAAGTCAGATTTTTAAATTGTTCATGCCCAAAGGTGGAACGCATTTTTTTGCTATGTTCATTACTCTATTACTTCATGAAAACTTATTTCCGTTTAAACCTGCATATATCTTCTGAAAGAGCAACTATTTCTCTTGAAAATGCAGTTTGGATTTTTCAGATACCTTCTTTTTATGTATAGTAATGTGTGTTGTGCGCTGGGTTTGGGACCCGCCACGTAAAAAACTTAATTCCAATGAAAACAAAATCAAAGCCTCGGATGAGAACCCCCTTTAATGTTGACGACCCGGCAAAACGAATAAGGCATAATGATTTGGATATTATTGCATGTACCGGGAATGTCCGGACCCTTTCAAGGGACGGTGCCGCTGCCCGACTGGGCGTCCTCGTCCGCAAAGGCCGACATCACCGCCCTGCAGGAAATGCGATGGACGGGGCAAGGAAAGACGACCATCGGTCCTTGTGACGTATACTACAGTGGCCAGACACGCGGCAAAGCGCGTGGTGTAGGATTCGTGGTGGGAAAGAGACTTCGCCGCCAAGTATTAGCGTTCACTCCTGTGGACGAGCGTCTCGCTGCGATCCGCATCAAGGCGAGGTTTTTCAACATAACATTTATCTGCGCCTATGCGCCGACTGAGGAGACGGACGACGCAGAGAAGGACTCCTTCTACGATAAACTTGAACAGACTTATGATCGCTGCCCCCAGCATGATATCAAAATCGTGCTCGGCGACTTTAATGCCAAGGTGGGCAAGGAAGGAGTCTTTGGTCCTACAGTTGGAAAATTCAGTCTCCACGATATAACATCCCCCAACGGCACTAGGTTGATTGACTTCGCCGCTGCTCGCAATATGGTCATCAGTAGTACCAGGTTCCAGCATAAGCGAATACACCAAGCCACATGGCTGTCCCCTGATCAAAGAACTAGAAACCAGATTGATCATGTCTTGATTGACGGCAGACATAGCTCCACCGTTCTGGACGTGCGTACACTGCGTGGTCCCAATATTGACTCTGACCATTATCTTGTCGCAGCCAAGATACGCACACGCCTCTGTGCAACGAAGAAAGAAAGTTTGACGTCGAGAAGCTGCGCATGACACAGACAGCTGATAATTTCACAACTCGACTCTCACACCTGCTAGCAGAGGGCAATCCCCGACCTAACGATGTAACCGAGCAATGGAAGCATATCTCTCACTCATTGCGTACCGCCGCTGAGGCCACTATAGGGTTCCAGCGAGCCCGCAAGAACAACTGGTACGATGAGGAATGCAAAACTGCCTCGAAAAAAAAGGACGCTGCCTACAAGGAGACGTTGCGAACGGGCTCAACCCGCAGTGTATGGCAACAATATCGTGAGGCAAAGAAGGAAGAGAGACGCCTTTTCAGAAAAAAGAAAAGTGAGGCCGAAAGGCGTGAGTGTGAGGAGCTGGAGATGCTGGCTGACAGGAATGATGCCGGAAATTCGACGGATGACGGAAGGTTTTAAGACCGGGGCAAGCTCCTGTAAGGACAATAATGGCGACCTGGTAACCGACGTACAAAGTGTACTTAAATTATGGAGGGAGCACTTCTCCTCACTGCTAAATTGCGAGGGAGACGTCGAACCCGATACCCCATTCCCTGACGATGGAAAAGTCGTCCCACCACCTGACTATGATGAAGTGAGGATAGCTATATCCCGGCTCAAAAACAACAAAGCGCCTGGAAAAGACGAACTACTCGCCGAGCTGTTCAAACACGGAGGCGAAGAGCTGGTAAAAAGCATGCATCAGCTCTTATGCAGAATATGGTCAGACGAATGCATGCCTCCGGATTGGAATTTAAGTGTGCTTTTCCCAATCCACAAGAAAGGCGATCCCGCTAACCGCACCAACTACCGTGGAATTAGTCTTCTTAATATTGCATATAAGGTTCTTTCTAGCGTGTTGTGTGAAAGGCTGAAGCCCATCGTAGACAAACTGATTGGACCTTATCAGTGTGGCTTTAGACCTGGTAAGTCTACCATCGACCAGATTTTCACGATACGCCAAATCCTGGAGAAGACCCATGATAAAAGAATCGACACACACCATCTCTTTGTCGATTTCCAAGCCGCTTTTGACAGCGCAAAAAGGAGTTGCCTGTATGCCGCCATGTCTGAATTTGACTTCCCTGCAAAGCTTATACGGCTTTGCCAAATGACGTTGAGCAATACCAACAGCTCCGTCAGGATCGGGAAGGACCTCTCTGAGCCATTTGAAACCAAACGAGGCTTCAGACAGGGCGACTCCCTTTCGTGCGATTTCTTCAATCTGATGCTGGAGAAGATAATTCGAGCAGCAGAGCTAAACCGCAATGGTACAATCTTTTACAAGAGCGTGCAATTGCTGGCGTATGCCGATGATATTGGTATCATTGGCCTTAACAACTGCGCCGTAAGCGCTGCCTTCTCTGGACTGGATAAGGAAGCGAAAAAAGTGGGTCTTGTCGTGAACGAGGACAAGACGAAGTATTTGCTGTCGTCAAAGAAAGAATCGGCGCACCTGCGCCTTGGCAGCCATGTCACTGTTGATAGTTACAAATTTGAAACTGTGAGGGACTTCGTCTATTTGGGAACCAGCATCAACACCGAAAATAATATCAGTCTAGAAATCCAGCGGAGAATCACTCTTGCCAATACAAGAATAGCTCCTTTAAAGTTAATAGATATATTTTAATTTAATTTAAATTAGTTTAATTGTTTTAATATACTTTTATCACATATTAGGATTGTTGAAGCTAATATATAAGTAAGCTGCCTAAAAGTATACTTCAAATATCGGTTATGCAAATCGTATCTCTTTGTATGGGTAAAATATAAAGTTAATGAACTTAAAAGAACAATATCTCAAGTTCTGGAAGAGATATCTAAAAGATCAAAAAAGAATTTTCAAGGAAAATGGTACTGCTTTCTAAGAGTATATTAAGCTTTTAATGAAAATTTGATTTAATGAAGAATTTAGTGGTGGAAATAGCAAAAAATCGTGTTTTTTTTTACTTTTGGGCATGAATATCTCAAAAACCAGAACCAAATTTACAAATCTGACTTCAGATTTAGATTCAGCATACTGAACGCCTTTAGAAAAGCATTGGTTCATTTCTGGGTCTAAAATTTGTCCGCCTGTGTTATTTTTCAAGGTACTGAAAAATATTAAAAAGGTGTTAAAATTTTTGTATTTTTTCGGTAACTTGTGCAAATTTCGTAAAAACTTTTGTCATTCATTAAATCATTAATAATGTTAATTTTTAACGCAACTTAACTCTCCACCTCGATGGTCTTGTGCCATACCTACATAAATATATGTTTTGCTTCGTCCTTATTTACATATATTCATCATATTAAAAGCATTACTCATTAACATATTTACCTAAATTTTATTTATTTAAACAAAATTCCATAAACATTAATCAACCAAACCGAACAGAGCCCAATACTCCCGGAAAATTCATTGTCTGGTTCCGTAATGAAACTACGCTACTCGTGTTGTGGCAACCACCCTATCCCGCCGGAATTTATACACATTACAAAGTTTCTATCGAACCACCGGATGCACTGGAAAGTGTACTGTATGTTGAGAAAGAAGGTGAACCGCCAGGTCCTGCACAGGCGGCCTTTAAAGGACTTGTACCGGGTCGTGCGTACAACATATCCGTGCAAACAATGTCCGAAGATGAAATCTCCCCACCGACCACCGCACAATATCGCACCGTACCACTGCGACCGCTAAACGTTACATTCGACAAAGATTATATCACATCGAATTCATTTCGGGTATTGTGGGAAGCGCCAAAAGGTATATCCGAGTTTGATAAGTATCAAGTATCGTTAGCAGCCTCACGGCGCCAGTCAACTGTGTCACGCACTAATGATCCTGTCGCTTATTTCGATTTTCGTGACATTACCGAACCGGGCAAGACCTTTAACGTGATTGTTAAAACCGTTTCGGGTAAAGTGACGTCATGGCCTGCGGCAGGCGATGTAACCTTACGTCCACTACCGGTGCACAACTTGCGCTCGTTTAATGATGACAAAACAAGCAACATGCGCATCACATGGGAACCTGATCCAGCGAGTACACAAGACGAATATCGTATAGCGTAAGTAAAACAAAATAATAATTATCTTCTGTTCTTAATTCATCAGCTGCTATGTTTCACAGTTACCACGAACTGGAAACTTTTAACGGTGACACCAGCACCTTTACGACCGATCGCACAAGCACTATGTTGGAAAGTCTACTTCCGGGTCGCAACTATTCCCTCTCTGTACAGGCAGTCTCGAAGAAAATGGAATCAAATGAAACTTCAGTCTTCGTTGTAACACGACCATCTTCACCGATCATTGAGGATCTAAAGAGTATACGCACAGGTCTTAATATCAGCTGGAAGAGTGATGTAAACTCCAAACAAGAGAAATATGAAGTGCTCTATTCACGTAATGGCACTGCCGAAGTACGCACTATTGATACAAAGGAGTCGCGCTTAGTAATTAGTAATTTGCATGCTGGCGCCGGCTATGAAGTGAAAGTTTTTGCAGTTAGCCATGGATTGAGAAGTGAACCGCATGCGTATTTCCAAGCAGTGTGTAAGTATCCTCCAACGAAACTAGAATACTTAAAGCGAAATACAGAAATAAAGTTAAAAATATTTCTTTACATATCTTCCAGTCCCCAATCCACCACGAAATATGTCCATTGAAACTGTGCGTAGCAATTCTGTGCTTGTGCATTGGGCTCCACCTGAAAATAGTGATTTCACCGAATACTCCATGCGTTGTCGTACTGAGACCAGGGAGCAATGGATGAATTTGCCTAGTGTACGTTCTACCGAGGCTGATATTACAGATATGATAAAAGGCGAGAAATACACCATACAAGTAAACACAGTGAGCTTCGGTGTAGAAAGTCCGAACCCACAAGTAGTAGTTTATACTGTCCCACCAAATGAAGTATCAAATATTATACCACTAGTTGATTCGCGTAACATCACGCTGGAATGGCCCAAACCCGAAGGACGCGTAGAGTCGTACATACTGAAGTGGTGGCCCACAGAAAATCCAATCAAAGCACAAACTAAAACTGTACCTGAAAATAAATCAGGTAAGCAAGTGCAATTTTATGTTTATAAATAACTTTCTTAAAGCTCCTTTTGGTTAGATGAGTCTTCCTCAGTGCGCGTTTTGATTGGTGATCTAATGCCAGGCGTACAGTACAAATTCGATATACAAACCACTTCCTACAGTATATTATCACGCACTACACATCTTTCCACACGCACTATGCCACTCATCCAGTCCGAAGTTGTTGTTGTCAATGATAGGCAAGAGGATGAGCGCGACACTATCACGCTATCGTATACACCTACACCGCAGTCATCTTCGAAATTCGATATATACCGCTTCTCACTCGGCGATCCTGAGATTAAAGACAAGGAAAAGTTAGCCAACGATACAGACCGAAAAGTTACATTTACCGGCTTGATCCCTGGACGTTTATATAATATCACCGTATGGACAGTCAGTGGCGGCGTATCAAGTTTGCCTATACAACGTCAAGATCGTCTTTTCCCCGAGCCCATTACCCAATTACATGCCGGCAATATCACAGACACTGAAATCTCGCTAAAATGGGATCTTCCAAAAGGTGAATACAATGATTTCGATGTACAATACCTAACCGCCGATAATATTTTGGCACAAAATATTACTACACGCAACGAGATAACCATTACTGAACTCCGACCTCACCGTAATTATACATTTACTGTTGTTGTCCGTTCGGGAACCGAATCTTCGGTATTGCGTAGCAGTTCGCCACTCTCGGCAAGTTTTAGCACAAACGAAGCAGTTCCGGGACGTGTTGAACGTTTCCATCCTATAGATGTTCAGCCCAGTGAAATAGTATTCGAATGGTTGTTGCCATCGAGTGAAGCCAATGGTGTTATACGGCAGTTCTCCATTACCTATATGAATTTTAATAATGCCAGCGAAACGCGTATACAACAATTTGATTCAAGTGAAACGACAGGTGCGATAAGAAACTTGAAACCGGGTGAAACGTATATCTTCAAAATACAAGCAAAAACATCTGTTGGATATGGTCCTGAGCGCGAATATAAACAGACAATGCCAATATTGGCGCCGCCGCGTCCAGCAACACAAGTAGTTCCCACCGAAGTTTATCGCAGCTCACAGACAATACAAATTCGTTTCCGCAAGAACTACTTCTCTGATCAAAATGGACCGGTAAGTAACATTTGTTCCATAATAATAATACTTAGATCTCGCCGATTAAAGTATTAGAAATAGAGTTCCTTAAATCAAAGTTGTTAAGACTGATAGATAAATTGAGCAATGTCCCTTTTAGTTGAAACACATATTTCTTACCTTCTCTTATTAAACATTTTATAAGTTTTCGTTTTACTCCAGCCTTTCATGTATCCAAATGTACTACATATTTTAAGTTTGTTAAATTCTCTCCTTTTATCTTAAGGTCCGTTGGTATACAATTATCGTCGCTGAGGATGATACCAAAAATGCGTCGGGACTGGAAATGCCGAGTTGGCATGATGTGCAATCCTATAGCGTATGGCTACCTTATCAGGCAGTTGATCCATATTATCCTTTTGAAAATCGTTCGGTAGAAGACTTTACCATCGGTACTGAAAATTGTGACAATCGCAAACTAGGCTACTGTAATGGTCCTTTAAAATCTGGCACTACATATAAAGTCAAAGTGAGGGCATTCACAGCGCCGGACAAGTTTACAGACACCGCCTATAGCTTTCCAATACAAACAGGTATGTTGTTTATTTTTTGAATACTTATAATTTAATGGCCAAGTTATGTAATATACTAATATAATTACTTAGAAAAATCAAAGTTAGGAAATTCTTTTATAAATTTGCTAACAATTGTTTACTTTACTCTATCATATGTATGTCTTACGTAAATAGATCTGTTGATTTCACCCGGTAAGTTTTCAGAAACATAAAGGCGATAAATGTACGTATTAAAAAATGTTTGGAGTATTTTTTACGTATGGAAAGACTTCGTCCAATGGAGCGTTAACATACATTCGACTTATGGGTTTATGGGCTTCATTGAAAACCTGTCTTGAAAATTTTTCATGCAAAATTGTTTATACATGTTTTCACAAAAAATTATACATTATTTTGACTCAATTTGTTAAAAAAAATCCAATTATTGTTTTTTAAGATCTCAAAATTAAATTTGTTTTTTTACTTCTTCTCTTGTACTTATAATCAGGCTTAATTAAATGTTCATTATTATTCAACTAAGAATTTTACATTTAGAATTATTCTAATTCTGTTATGTTTACCCTGTTCTAGATCAAGATAACACTTCGCTGATCGTCGCCATTACTGTGCCGCTTACCATCATTTTTGTGCTTCTCATCACATTATTCGTATTTAAACACCGCCGCAACAGCTGCCGCAAAACAACTAAAGACTCACGTGCCAACGACAATATGTCTCTACCAGATAGTGTTATTGAACAAAACCGTCCCATCTTAATAAAGAATTTCGCTGAACACTATCGCCTTATGTCAGCCGATTCGGATTTCCGCTTTAGTGAAGAGTTTGAGGAATTAAAACATGTGGGTCGTGATCAGCCTTGCACTTTTGCCGATCTGCCATGTAATCGTCCTAAAAATCGTTTTACCAACATTCTACCGTACGATCATTCGCGATTTAAGTTGCAGCCTGTGGATGATGATGAAGGTTCCGATTATATTAATGCAAATTATGTACCGGGCTATAACTCGCCTCGAGAGTTCATTGTGACACAAGGTCCATTACATTCGACGCGTGATGATTTCTGGCGCATGTGTTGGGAGAGCAATTCTCGTGCCATTGTAATGTTGACGCGCTGCTTCGAAAAAGGGCGTGAGAAATGTGATCAGTATTGGCCAAATGATACTGTTCCTGTATTTTATGGTGATATTAAAGTGCAAATATTGAATGATAGTCACTATGCTGACTGGGTGATGACGGAGTTCATGCTCTGCAGGGTAAATTAAATAATCGCTTAGTTTTAGTAGCTAGGCTTAGTATCTAGCTATTGAGTTTTTCAGCTGGTTCCCTTCAGCAGGTTTTAAAGAACATGTGGCTATCTCGCTATGCCTTAAAAACTCATATTTCAGAAAAATTAAAATTTTTTTTATCCACTTCGAAAAATTTCTTGAGACATGGATACTAAGCCTAGTTTTAAGCTTTTTTCCACCAAACTAAGTTGCTAAATTTGTTTCTTTTTTTTCTTCTTAATCAAACAGGGCAGTGAGCAACGAATCATGCGCCATTTTCATTTTACCACTTGGCCAGACTTTGGCGTGCCAAATCCACCTCAAACGTTGGTACGTTTCGTTCGCGCTTTTCGTGATCGTATCGGTACCGATCAGCGACCAATTGTTGTGCATTGTAGTGCTGGTGTGGGACGGTCTGGCACATTCATTACGCTGGATCGCATTCTGCAGCAAATTAAGACTTCAGATTTTGTCGATATTTTCGGCATTGTCTATGCCATGCGCAAAGGTATCTACTTTTTTCTTTTTCAAACAAATTCAAATTTTCATTTGATATAATTACTTACTCTGGTTTCACTTTGCCTTCTAGAGCGCGTTTGGATGGTGCAAACAGAACAGCAATATATCTGCATTCATCAATGTTTGTTGGTTGTGCTTGAGGGTAAGGAGAACCTTGTGGGTCCTGCGCGTGAAATTCACGACAATGAAGGTTACGAAGGTAAGCCCATTCACCCGGTTTTTTGGCTTATTGGTTATTATTTGATCTAACCACTTAAAGTTTATTAGTATTTTTAATTTTTCTTTTTCTTGTTGTTGAAACTTGGTAAGAATGTGAAAGCGTTCAAGCATAAAAATATGCCGTTCATTCTAAGGCAAGGTCCAGTTCGAGCACAGCTAGACTTTTCCCAAAAGTGTAATAATAATATAAATGTAACCGTTAATGAAAACACAATTTAAAATTTGTTTCAGGCAAAGTTATTTGGTTTTTTCAATGTTAGAAAAGACCAGGGTTAGAAAGTGTTTCTGAAGAAAGTTGTTAACTTACGGCCACCCCTGGCCTTCCAAGATCAAAACTCAATATATTTTTCTGACTACTTTGAAAAAAAAAAAAGATAATCCGACATGTTTTTATATTTCACTTTCACTCGGATTCACTCACTTTTACTAAGTAATTACACAAAATTTTTCTCGTTAGTGAATTGCAGAACCTGTTGTATACGCTCATGTGCCATAGTAACTTAAAAGTCAGGACTTCTTTGTTCTCGCCAACGATAAAAGTTGTCCTTGGCTAGATATTTTTTAAGGACTGAATTTCTATTTAATTTATGTAATTATGCTGATGTCATAAATATTACGCAATATTTCCACGGCATTGCCATTGGCATTTCACGTGAATCTTGAACTTTCTACCCCGCTTTACCATGAACTTTTTAATCAAAATGAAACCAATTTCCACTATGAAGGAACGCTTTGTGCTTTGTACCCTGATATTTTTATTTACATACTAACTATTTTTTAACTAAATTATTTTCTTACGCCACATTTTTGCTTTTGACATTTTCACAAACTTAAGAAGGTGTCGGGCTTTTCGCTGTAACTAACAAACAAATACGAACATTTCTTTTTTTCCACTATTCTAAAATGCGGAACATAAAACCAAACGCAAACCCCTTTGCACAATAATCAACATTTATTTAAAAACCTACCACGCCCCATTGAAAACCACAATCCTGTAGAAAAACAACACCAATTTAACGAAAATGGCGAAGTAATTGCCACTATTGAAGGACATGAATTACAAGCAGATGAAGCTGAAGAAATCGACAATGAAAATGCAGGCATCATATACGACGACCAGCAGCCTCTAACCGGCTTTGGTGGCGCCGCACATAATAATAATTTGATGACATCTTCATTCAGCGCAGCCGCACATGTTTATACCGAAAATGTGCCTGCAGACAGATGACATTCGCTCAGCCAGAACGATAACAATAACTCTGTGGTTATCGTTCTGGTTGATAATAAACCAAGTTCGATGATCTGTAAAGAAGGTGCCATCGATGTGATCAGCATCGGTGGCAATGTCGTCCACTCAACAAATACACTTGGTGGTTCAGGAGGGGGAAATCATCAAAATTCAAATGGTGGCAACAACTCAATTAATGGCCACCATACACTCCAACACAGACGGAAGTCACAGCTGATTACATTCAGCGCATCATCCTGTGATATTAAAAATAGTATCAGCCATGAGATTATACTTATCAATGGCAATAACAGTAGTAATAATACCAAAGGGGGCATAAGCTCAAACAGCAAAAATGGTGTTGGTGGTAACGGGAGTGTTGGCAGAGGTCAACGCGGTAGTATAGTGGGCAATATAAGCAATGGTAGCGGCGAGAGTGCCAGTACTGGCGCCGGTCATGTGCGTCTGAGTTTTGCTGAAGAAGATATAATTGTTGCGAATGGCAGTGGCGGATGTGGTGGTTCTGCATCCGTTTCAGGTTCAGGAAGTGGTGGCTCAGGCTCAGCCCACGATGGCGATCTTGATGATGATGTATTTCGGCGTCGTTCACTTGAAGTCGATGAGGAAGCGGTGGAAGTAGAGGTAGAGGATGATGGCCTATTTGACGATGTTTACGGTACGCACATTGATGTGCCGCATAATGCCAATGATGACAGTGGTGGCGGCAGCTATGAAGATTCACATGCTATGCATAGCTCACTCGCGGGTAGTAATCGCAATAGTTTGGAAAAGGACGATGACGATATGGAGGCTGATGTAATTAGTACAGATGTCAGCTGCTACGATCAATTATTGGGCAGCAGTTGTAATACTCGAAATGATGAGGATGAAATAGCAACAGTCGTTGGTGAAGGCGAAAACTATACAAAACTATATAAAAATAATGTTAAGGGAAACGCTACTATAAATGGTTTTGGTATTGGTGGTGTTGGTGAAAACGGTGGCATCATATACGCTAATCCGTTTATGGGTTTGTAGAAACAATTGTAAATATATATGAATGTATGCATGTTTGTGGTAGATATATTTTTTTTAGTTTAGATGTTGTGATATATTTTTTAAGTTAGTTAGAATTCTATTCATTGAATTCGAGTAAAGAAATATAGGAATGTTTTGGTATCTGAATGAAGTCCACATTACCGACCTACTGAAGAACCCTGCTAGTCTTCCTTAACACTAACGCTAACGCCATACCCATAACGCTAACCATCTCCAAAGTGATCGATAAATTTTTCAGTAACCATAAAGAAGTAATTATTTGATTAAAACAAAAAAAATTAAAAAAAAAGTTGACAGCTACTTACGCAGATGCTTACTCACCAAACTAAAAGACAAGAACATTAAGAGGTTGGGGATAAGGCAAGAAACCAAAACCTAATTGGTCGGCTATGGTATGGGTATCGCGTTAGCGTTACGTTGTGGCAAGAGTAATCGTTAACATTGGTTTCCATCAGTTTGGTTGGAATAGCTGATTAGCGTTATGGCCATGGCGTTAGCGATAAGTGGAATTAATTTCAATCCGTTTTGATGCTATGAAAATCGTCTAAACCCACTGAGTTATTAATAAAATCAAGAATATTTGGAATTTCTATCTCAGGTAAAATGAGTTTTAAAGGAACTTAGCGGTATCCTAGATAGAGCTAGATACAAAAAGCAATACGCAGTCTCTTTAGTAGTTATGATGAACACAATTTATGTGAACTTTTTGAACGTGGATAAGAAATCTTACTCATACGCCGTGTATGACTATAAAAAATTGTAGTATTCCACAGGGTTTCTCAACGGTCTCTAAAGGTTTTGAGTGCGCTGAATCCGATCCTGAAGTCAGATTTTTCGAGTCACCGTAGGTTTTTTCTTCTTAGGTAGCTTCTAAGCTCTCGCATTATCTTCCCTAAATGGTGAAGTGCACATATGTACAAACGTTGCAATTAATTTTTTCCGCAGATAAAACCTAAAATTACTGGGCTAACGGTATTTAAGCCACTTTCTCTTAGCATTACTACACATACATACATACATATACAACTTTACCAAGGCGGACTGGGACAGTTTTCAGACATATACGGACGAATCCTTGGCTGCTCTATCCATTCCTACGGACGTACGCAAAGGCGAACGAGACTTCCGCAACATCATTGACTTGGCCTCTAGACGCTTCATTCCTGCGGGTCGAATATCCCGAATAAGACCAAATTTCCCCGCGGAGGCAGCGGCCATGGCTAGAGAAAGAGATGAAGTGCGAAGTCTCAATCCCGCAGACCCCCGTATAAGGGATCTCAACGCGGAAATTCGTAGGTTGGTCGATAAACACAAACTGGCCAAATGGAAACAACACCTAGAGCAATGCAACCTCTCTGACGGTGTTGGCAAATTATGGACTACGGTCAAAGCTCTATCTAATCCAACACAACACAAGGATAAAGTTGATATTACTTTCGGTGACAGGGTGAAGAAGGACCCTAGGGGATGTGCGAACTCCTTCTGTAGACAATTTGTACTACATTCCCCACCCGATAGAGCTAAACGTAGAACCATGCGACAGGCGCGTAAATACAAAAACCAAAACACGCCCATTGTCATCACTGCCTCAGAGGTCAAGGAAGCCATCAGACAGGCTAAGCCCTCAAAATCCATCGGCCCCGACGGTAGGGGTGTAAAAGTAGGTCGCCTCCCAGTTGGTGCACCCTGGGTAACGCTAAATGACCTACATAGCCTTCACGGCTAGTGTCTTGTATTGCCGGTTCTACGAGAACGGTACCAGTACTTGTGCTGTACCCATCGTGCCGAAACGACCCAGGCCGTTTTCTTATATCGACCCGGCCAAGAGCAATACACTCGGGGTGACCCTGTCTGATATTTAGGCAGGGCTACACCTCGCTACAACAACAACAACAACAACGGTATTGCCATGAAGATGCTGAAACATCTAGGCCAGGAGGGACACAAATACTTAGCGGCTCTATTCAATCTTTCACTGAACACTTTCGTCATTCCCGAAATATGGAAAAAGGCGAGAGTGGTTCCATTATTAAAACCTAGAAAGCCGGCAAACATAGGCGATTCATATCGCCCTATATCACTTTTGTCGCCGGTAGTGAAGACGCTAGAGTCCATTTTGCTCCCGTATTACACCGCAAATCTGCACCTGGCTAATCATCAACATGGCTTCCGTAAGCTGCACAGCACCACCACCGCACTCAATGCCATTACAACGCAAATAAATAGCGGTCTAAATCAAAACCAACCAAATCACAGGACTGTGTTAGTGGCACTTGACTTGTCGAAAGCTTTTGACACAGTCAACCATGCCACTCTCATACAAGATCTATTAGAAACACAAATACCTGATGGGTTAAAGAGATGGACCGCTAATTACTTGAATGGGCGGCAGGCGTCGGTCAACTTTAGAAACGCAACATCAAAACCAAGACGAATTAGACAGGGGGTGCCACAGGGTGGTGTCCTATCCCCGACACTGTTTAATTTCTATCTATCGAAGATGCCCCCACCACCAGAGGGTGTCTCCGTCGTTTCTTATGCTGACGACTGTACAATAATGGCGATGGGGAAGGGCCCCTATACTGATGAACTCTGTAATAAAATCAACGGTTACCTCTGCGACCTTTCCAGGTTTTTCACAGAGCGAGATCTGACGATATCTCCGACTAAATCAACGGCGACGCTTTTTACGACGTGGACGCACCAGGTGAGAAATGAATTAGACATTTTCGTTGACGGCACTAAGCTACCAACTGTCAGCCACCCAAAGTTATTAGGGATGACATTGGATAATACTTTCTCATTTGCTGGTCATGTGTCTGCAATGGTCTCAAAGGTACGTGGTCGCAACAAGACACAAGTCACTTGCCGGCAGTACTTGGGGAAAAGACAAAGAAACGTTGTTGACTACATATAAGGCCATTGGCCGACCAGTCTTTGACTATGCTGCACCCATATGGTCGCCTAATGTACATAACACCAACTGGACGAAGTTACAAGTCTGCCAAAATACTGCCATCAGAACTGCTACGGGATGTCTCCTCATGTCTTCCGAGTCTCACCTCCATCAGGAGGCAAAACTGCTCAATGTAAAAGAGCATGCGGAAATGCTGAGCAAGCAATTCCTTCTGAACTGCCACAAGCCAGCACATCCAAACCGTCATCTTTTGGACATAGATCCGCCCCCGAGAGACATAAGGAAACATCTCCGTAAACATTATGATGAGATCCGGCATCATATTACCTTGCCGTTTGATCTGCAGAATCATAAGCGGGCTCTAACCGACATCCACACCGAGTCGGTAGATACTTTTGTCGGATCTCTACCTGTGAACCCCGTTCTGAACAGTCCTCCACCGGATATTGCTGAAGAAGAACGCACCTTACCAAGGGAGACAAGAGTTACCCTGGCACAGCTTAGGTCTGGATATAGTGTAAGGTTAAACTCCTACTTGTCCAGACTTAATGACACAATCTCAAACACATGCCCTGCATGTGGTAGGACCCCCCATGATACTCTACATCTCTTCAATTGTTCATTTGAACCTACTCTTCTAACCCCTCTGTCCCTCTGGACAAACCCTGTTGAAACTGCACGTTTCCTTGGACTCCCCTTAGAAGAGCTTGATGAAGATCTTCGGAATGATCATACACTCTAGACAGGGCAATGCATTGTTAACAACAACAACAACATACATACATATACAAATCGTTGGTCTATTTTAAACTAGTTTGAGGCTCGTATATTTCTATCCGAAATTTGACAATTGACTAGGGGACATGAAAGGGAAAATAAATAATCAAACAATAGAAAGTCGGTGTAGAATTTAACATCCTTTGGTTCAGCTGGTGAATTTTTGGCTGTAAACCAATGTTATATGGTTTCAATGCAAACAAATCAAGCTAGATCTTTTTTAAGTATATGCATGTGTATGCTCTTGCGTGCACTTCGTTAATTTGAAAATTTTGTATAATTATTTATCAGACATATATTCTTCAAATCGGTTGATATTTGCGGACTTCTCGTTTTCACATCCTTAGACATGTTCATAATTTTTAAGCGTGTTCTGAAAATCGCAATTATTTAACTTTTCCTGTTTCATTTTCGTCGAAATAAATGATTGAGTTTTCTCATCTAGTCTTTACTTTTAAAGTTAACTTTAACAAACATTTTGTATGAAAATATTTTAAAGTTCACTTGAGTAAACGGAAAAAAGTAATTTGTTATAATACATATGTATATATAGAAAAAGATTACTTACTTAAAATAGCCTTTAACCACCTAGGCGATTGTGGCCGTCCAAGTTGGATCTCATTGGAATTTTGATTTATTTATGTGGTAGGTCCCAAACCCTACGCACAACCCGTTTCTCGGGGAGTTGGATTTAAGTTCCACATTTATATAGCGAGCTGCAGTGTAGCGGTTAAGTGCTCGGCCTACTACACCAAGTCGTGTCATATAAATGTGTCATATCAATATCCGGCAAAACCAACATCAAATATTATTTAGAACAAGTAAGGAAGTCTAAGTTCGGGTGAACCGAACATTAAATACCCAGCGGTAATTTTCAGAACGGGATAACAATGATATAGGCCCTAGGAGGATTTACCTAAAATTTTTACTATCTTAGCTATTTACCTTACCGAATTATGTCAATTTATGTGATTTTCGAAATTTTCCATATCGAAAGTGGGCGTGGCCGGGAAGCGATCTCGTCCAATTTCATCACCTATATTGCTAGTATATGTTGTGCCAAATTTCATGAGTCTGAAGTAGAGGTGGGCGCGTGCATGATTTTTGCAACACGACACGACACGTTCACGAAACAGATTTTCGAAGAAACGTACTAACACGCACGGGGAAAAACTACTAAAACACGACACGCACAAAAAAAAATAAAACGGTATTTTTTGGCTTTTTTTATTTTTTATATATTTGTAAATGTACTTTGTACATGGTATGTACTTATACATCTAAAGCTTATAAGGTATGTATCGACGACTGGGTGGTATATCGCCCTATTTCAAAATATTTTTTCAAAAACTCCCTTCTCTAAGAATTTGATTTAAAAACAGCCTGTCTAGGATATTTTTGAAAAATATTTTGAAACGGAGCCTATGTAGATACATATAATGGTAAAATAAGAAAAAAATTAAAAGGAACAACTGTAACTTTGCACTCAAACAAGTGGACTTAGTACATGCAAACGCAGTTTGCATTTTTGAATTCAGTTTAAAAAAAATGAGAAACTTTGGCAGATAAATATTTTTCTTAAGCCTATACTTAAAAAAAACTTTTAAGGTGTTTATATTATAATGCACACATGTGAACGCGTATTTTTGCCATCTGGTATGATGATGAATTAAGAAAGTTATATATGTACCCCCTTATTCATAAAAAATATAAAAGGTTTAATAAGCTCTTATTATTCAAAATTTGTATGAAAATGTCATTTTAAAAAGCTTTATAAACCAATTTTATTTTTTATGAATATGGGGGATAACATATAACTTACAATGCGCCAGTTTAGTACAAAAGTGAAAAAAGTTGATGGTGTTTTTTCGTGCGTGTTTTTGTTGATTTTCGAGCTCAACACGATCACGCACGAGCATGACACGAAATCGCATTTTCAAACACGAGCGCATGGACACGCGTGTGCGTGTTTCGTGTCACGGTCAAAAACACGCACGACGCCCACCTCTAGTCTGATGAAATCAGTTTAAAAGTTTTGACCAGTCGAATATTCCAAAATGCCTCCCTTAAAGGTGGGCGTAGCCACGCCCACATCTAACCATTTATCAAAAAATCGTAATAGAATGATTGGGGGTTCATCCTACCAAACTATATCATTTTAGCCATTTCCGTTACCGAATTATGTTAATTTATGAGATTTTCGAAATTCTCCATATCGAAAGTGGGCGTGGTCGGGAAGCGATTTCGTCCAATTACATCAGGTATGCTCCCTATTATGCTAGTATACCTTGTACCAATTTCATCGTTCTACCGTAATCAGTTTAAAAGTTATGACCTGTGAAATTTTCAAATATGCCTCCCTGAAAAGTTGGCGACGCCACGCCTACATTTACAAATTTATCCAAAAATCATAATAGAACAGGCCTAGGCACTTAGTGGGACAATTGTCCGAAAATCTGAGAACCAAATTCACATAGATTATTACGCTCTTTGCTTGGCCTCTCGAACAATGACATTGTTTCTATGGTCGCATTGACCAATCAATGGATGTCGTTGGTTATGCACGGTTTCTGTACTTGCTAGTGAGCGATGGAGCAAACAGATGCGATGACCGCTCTTTCGCTTACACCCCTTTACTTCCAATTTTGCCGGGTCCTGTAATATAATGACTAGGGGGTTCATCAGGTATACTACCAACGATACTAGTATGCTTTGTGCCAAATTTCATCGTTCTACCCTAAAAAGTTTAAAAGTTATGACCAGTCGAATTTTCAATGCCTCCCTTAAAAGTGGGCGGGGCCACGCCCACTTTAGAAAATTTATCCAAAAATTTTTATATAATGACCAGGGAGATTCACCTATAAAATGATATCATTTTACCCATTCCCGTTACCGAATTATGTCAAAATGCCTCCCTTAAAGTTGGGCGTAGCCACGCCCACATCTAACCATTTATCAAAAAATCATAATAGAATGATTGGGGGTTCATCCTACCAAACTACGGTCGGTACGAGGGCTTAAGTCGATAGCCACAGGGCTACGCTGCCCTTGTGATCATAGCTCCGTACGGCACTTCATCACGAGAGCAGCCTAGCCTCTCTGGCGCGACGACAAAGATCTTCCCCCTCCCAATCCAGGGTGTTATGCGAAACCGTGCCCATTGGACGTTTGCAGCCGGGAGGCAAATCGTGGCTGTATTTGAACGGAGCCTCTCTGACACCGGGTCGCCTCAGAGAGTAAGCATGGCCTTACCGCGGTACGGGGCTCTGCCGCGGCGGACGACACATTTTCCCCTACTCTTCCCTTGACCCTAAGCTGGCCTTGTCCGGCGATGGGTCGTACGAACAAGATGAACTCGAATAACCTGAATAAAAACGAAAAATCTAAAAAACAAACAACGCCAAATTTCACTCCTCAGCAAAGGAGAGCTATGGAGGAGCAGGCGAGGAAGCAACAACAACGCCGGAGGACAACCTCCGTTCCACAATCAAGGGGGGGATCGACAGCGATGGCAACTACGAGTCGGTCAACCAACCCTCTATCGAATAAGATTGACTTGATGGGAGCTAGCACCAGTGCGGTTGCCAACGCAGCTAAGCGGACAACGGCGGATGCTAAACTCCCATCAACCGCTGATATGAAAACCAGTATCTTTACGTCTGTGGCAGCGGTCTCACGACCTGGCCTCGGAGTTTCGAAGGAGAAGGAAGCTGCAACTGAGATGTTGGCAAGGAGAGCGACCGCGATGGCAACTACGGGTCCGCACTCCAGGGAGACATCTCCCCGCCGCTTCACATACCACGAGAAAAGATTGGCTGCAAAGATCCTGAAGAGGTATGAAGGGGTACCGCAGGAATCACTGTCGCCGAATTCCAGTAAATCTGTAGAGCTAGCGAAAGCTGTGATACCGGATTTCCAAAATTCGTACATGCCAAAGAGGTTAAAAGTTAACCCTTTCAAGCGCCAGAGATCGGATCTGGAGTTTATTCCCCCTCCCAAGCGGCATCAGAATACCTCTGGAGCGGGCAAACTAAGCTTTGCTGAGGTAACCAAGGACAGGATCCTTATAGGCGTCCTTGACCGAGGCAATAACCGTCTGGCCATCCCCAAGGACCGGTGGCGTTACGTGCGAAATGAACTCGGCAACATTCTTCTCAACGTTGCTCCGGAGTTTCCGGGTAGTTCGGCACGAGTAACGGATGCGGGTTGGCACCAGGGTCAAATTAAATTACTCGCATGCGAGGATGCAAAAACCGTAGCACTGTACAAGGCAGCAGCTGCTAAACTGGGTGAAGTCTACCAGGGCGCAAAGATAGAGGTCGTCGACTGGAAGGACATTCCAGCTCGTCCAAGGGCAAGGGCGTGGATTCCGGCCATCCCTGACGAACCCGAGAGAATACTCGGGATGCTACGGCTAATGAACCCGTCCCTCCCAACGCATGACTGGAGTGTCAATCTGGTCGGGGATGCGGTAGGGCCCGACAGACAGGTGGTGTTCACCATGAATAAAGAGTCAATCGAGCCCCTCAAAAGGTGCAATGGCCTAGTACACTACAGCGTAGGCCAGATCGTTATCCACGTATATCGTGGTGATGCTCAGCGCGCTGCCTTCTCGGCTGCTCCGGGGGAACCGGAAAACTTATTACCAGAAGAGGAAGCGGAGGATTCCGATGCGGAAAGCATGTTATCCGCCACGTCTCTTGGCGATAGTGCTGTGAACAACTCGGAGATGGAGGACAGCCTACAGGACGAGGAAGTCCTCGACGTCACGGTGGTAGCAGCCAACGCTGAGCGACTAACATCTAACGCTACAGGCAGCAGGACTCCTGCAACGCCACATCGGGCAGTTAATCGGAACAACTCGTCGTTGATAGGCAACCTCCGGGATGGAGCAAACCTCGACGATATGGGGACGGCAGGGAAGTCTGTGCGCTCTCATGTTGGTGGTGCTTCAGATTAATTTGCACAAATCTAAAGTGGCTTCGGCTGCTTTAAGTAGTCGTCTTTCTAAAGGCGACGTGGATGTGGTCCTCATCCAAGAACCCTGGGTCAATAGCTCGAGAATCTGCGGATTGGGGACTAAGGGCTTCAAGCTCATTCGAGCCAGCGAGGAGAGCAAAGTCAGAACGTGTATTTTGGTCAAGTCTGAGTTGAACTCCTTTCTCCTACCTAACTACACCAATGGTGATATTACCGCTATCAGTCTAACGGTCGACAGCACCCGCCTGACGGTGGCGTCGGTCTATATGCCCTACGACGCCGAAGAACCCCCACCACAAACGGAGGTGAAAGACCTGGTGTCAAATTTCTGCACGGGTAATCTTATTATTGGAGCGGACGCTAATGCTCACCATGTCCAATGGGGGAGCTCCGACATCAATGCCAGGGGCGAGTCTCTGTTTGATTACCTCTTAACAACCAACCTGGTGATTTGCAACGTGGGTAATGAGCCTACTTTTATCACTAAGACCCGCAGGGAGGTCATAGACCTCACTATCTGTAGTGAAGGCGCTTATGAGTGGGTCAGAAAATGGCGGGTTCTGGAAGAACATTCTTTCTCCGACCACCGTTACATAGAAATGGTTTTAGACTTTATTGTAGAACAACCAATCATGAAGCGCAATCCACGTAACACTAATTGGCAGTTACACAATGAAATATTAGACAGAGACCTACCAGTACTGCCCTCACAAGCCCCCTCATCAGTAGAGGAGCTGGAGGATCTTGTTACTACATTTACATCGGCGCTCTCAAATGCTCTAGGACAGGCTTGTCCAGTGCCAAAACCACGCGGTAAACACAGGCCACATTGGTGGTCCTACGATTTGGACTCGCTCCGAATATCATGCCGGAAACAATTTAACAAGGCCAAGAGCTTCGGCTCTGAGCCTCATTGGCATGAATATAAAGCTAAACTAAGGGCCTACAAAAAAGCTCTGAGACAGGCGAAGAGAACCTCGTGGAGAAATTTCTGCACTGGCGTCGAAAAGGTCGACGACACAGCGAGACTTAGACGAGTCCTCTCGAAAAGTCAAACAACCATCAGCTATTTGCGAAAGCCTGACGGATCCTGGACCAGCACGGAAGAGGAAACCCTTGAGCTGCTCTTGAATACACATTTTCCGGGGAATCTGCATGATGCACCACTAGCACCTGCAACAAACCTGGCAGTAAATATACCCATCACTGAGGAAAGAGTAAGGTGGGCAGTTAAGAGCTTTGAACCGTATAAGGCTGCCGGGCCGGACGGGATTATCCCCGCGCAACTTATAAACACGTTGGAGACATCAGCTAAATGGCTGGTATTTCTCTTCACAGCCTGCCTGGCTCTCAACCACATTCCGGGCTCCTGGAGAAGCGCCACGGTAGTGTTTATCCCTAAGGCTGGGAAGGCATCCCACTACGAGCCAAAAGATTACAGACCGATCAGTCTCTCGTCCTTTGTACTCAAAACCTTTGAGAGGATACTAAGCGACTACCTTTCAACGACTATTGATAGCAACCTTATCTCTAGCTATCAGCATGCATACACCAAGAGTAAATCAACAGAAACTGCTCTGCACAGCCTAGTATCTGTCATTGAGAAATCGCTGTGTGAAAAGGACTACTGTCTCGTGGCCTTCTTAGATATTGAGGGGGCTTTCAACAATATAAGCCCGGAGGCGATCAACTCCGCTCTAACTAATCTGGGCGTAGATAGACCTCTAACTGGTTTAATTGACCAACTTCTAAGAGGAAGGAAAATAGCTTCTTCACTTGGTACGGTCGAGTTATCACGCTATGTCACAAGGGGAACGCCCCAGGGTGGTGTTCTTTCCCCGCTTTTATGGAACCTCACAGTCAACTCGTTGCTACGTGACACAAGCTGGGGGGGCGGGAAGATAGTGGCATACGCAGACGATTTAGCTATTGCATTCAGAGGCAAGTTCCCACAAACTCTGTGTGACCTGATGCAAGTAGCACTGCGAGAGGTTTCGAGGTGGTCCTCTCGCTGCGGACTTAGTATCAACCCGGGGAAAGTGGAACTTGTCCTCTTCACCAACCGGTACAAAATACCGCCACTAAGCCTACCAGAACTAGATGGCACGCGCCTGGGCTTGTCGGATAAGGCCAAGTTTCTAGGCATAGTTCTGGACAGGAAACTGAATTGGAAGGAGAATGTTCTTCAGCGCCAGAAGAAAGCTTGCATCGCTCTTTACACATGCAAAAGAGCCATTGGCAAAAAATGGGGGCTCAGCCCTAGAGTATGCAGTTGGATCTACACGGCCATCATTCGCCCAATCATGCTGTATGGAGTCGTCGTATGGTGGCCGGCACTGAGCAAGACAACATACCTGAATCTGTTGCGGAAAGTCCATAGATCCAATATGATCTGTATAAGCGGTGCGCTAAGGACAACGCCCAACGAAGCCCTCCAGGCCATTCTGGGCATTTTGCCACTTGATCTGGAAGGGTTTCGGTCAGCGGCGGCATCAGCTCTGCGCCTAAGAGAAACCTCCAGTTGGGGTGCGGGTACTATTGGACACTCCAGTATTCTGGAATCTTACAGCTTTCTCCCTCTAAGCACAGATCGTTGTGCGACCACTACAGTCGGGGATAGCTGCTTCAAAATAAACATTCCCAGCAGAGAAGACTGGGAGAGGACGGATTGGTGTCCCGAAACAAATGGTGGCACTTCCATATACACCGACGGCTCGAAGTTGGACGGCAGAGTTGGAGGAGGGGTTTATTCAAGGGATTTGGACCTTGAACTCTCCTTCAGACTACCTGATCATTGTAGCGTCTTCCAGGCGGAAGTCTCGGCAATCCGGGACGCCGCGGCCTGGTTAAGCAAACGTGTTATCGGAGGAGATATCACTATTTTCAGCGATAGCCAGGCGGCAATCAAATCCCTTGGCTCATACACGTTCAACTCTGAACTGACGCTCAGCTGTCGTCGATCTCTTCAGGAGATGGCCCAACAGAACCGCGTAAACCTCATATGGGTCCCGGGACATAGGGACATTGAGGGAAACTGTAAGGCAGACGAGCTTGCCAGGCAGGGCACGACCAAGCAGGTTCTTCGGGATAAAGAGCGCTTAGGTATGCCGTTTGCCACATGCAAACTAATGCTGAAGGAGCACACACTCCGTCAAGCCAACGAAAGATGGCTGCAATCCCCAGGGTGTCGGATATCGAAACAAACCTGGCCAAAATGGGATCTTAAAAGGTCTAGACGCATTTATGCCCTAACTAGGAGGGAAATCTGCATATTGATAGGGGCATTAACCGGTCACTGCCTCATTGGTAGGCATGCAGAAAGGCTAAGTGTGCCCTACCGACGATGCTGCAGGAGTTGCAAAGATGATGAGGAGGAGGAAACGGTGGAGCACCTCATCTGCAACTGTCCGGCTTTAAGCGGCGTGAGAACGCGCTTTTTGGGAGTTCCGTTCCTAGATAGTCTAAGCCAGATCGCGGAACTGGACATAAAGGACTTGATGGGCTTCATAAAGTCATCTAAGTGGTTCGAGGAGGAGTAACGGTGTCGGTTTAGGAGTGTCAGTCCCGGGATTCTGCTATGTGGAAAATCCCAACAACTCAGGGATTTTCCATATGGCTGGGTCCCGGGGCTGACTTTCCTTGTGTTGGTGGTATCACAACGGGCCTTCAAAACTGGCCTAAGTGTGCCTCTGCGGCAGCCACTTGAACCTACCTACCTACCATATCATTTTAGCCATTTCCGTTACCGAATTATGGTAATTTATGAGATTTTCGAAATTTTCCATATCGAAAGTGGGCGTGGTCGGGAAGCGATTTCGTCCAATTTCATCAGGTATTCTCCCAACGATACTAGTATGCTTTGTGCCAAATTCCATCGTTCTATCGTAATCAGTTTAAAAGTTACGACCAGTCAAATTTCCAAAAATGCCTCCCTTAAAAGTGGGCGGTGCCACGCCCACTATAAAAAATTTATGGAAAAATCATAAGAGAATGACCAGGGGGATTCACCTATAAAATTATATCATTTCAGCCATTTCAGCTACCGAGATATGTCAATTTGTGTGATTTTCGAAATTTTCGATATCGAAAAAGGGGGCGTGGTTAAAAGTAACCTGTATATTTCATGCAAATATCTCAATTTTTACTCAAGTTATCATGTACACAGACGGACGGACATGCTTAATGAACTCCTCTTTTCAACCTATTAACTTTAATACATGGAACTCTATATCTATCTCGATTATTTTGTGCCGTTACGTACTACCGTTATGTGAACAAAATTAATATACCCTTGTACTAGTAATAGTACGCTAGGTATAAAAAGAGTTGTTCTAAAAACGGGGTCGCCCCTCGGCAGTAGTTGGGCAAACTCTCCGGTGTATTTCTGCCATGAGAAGCTTCTCAGCATAAACCCAACTTGTAGGAAAAAAATCAAAGCAGCACACTACAAGTTGGAAGAGAAGCTCGGCTAAAATCTCGTTAGAGGTTATGATAACCTGTTAACATATAACAATTAATTAACAAAATTAGGATTTCATAAATCCGTCTATTACTAGGGAGGCAAACTCAAGCAAGTTTGTCTTGTAATGATCTTTTCAAATGTCCTAGGAATAACTGAAAGCTTAGCTATGCCCCTGTAGTTTTCGATATTTCACTTACCACAGGTCTTTTTTATGCAAGGGTATAATAAAAGATGTTTTCCATAGTGATGGGAACGACGCAGACTCAAGAGATAATTCAAAAAATTTTAAGATCGGCCCAGATAAATTTGCAGCACAATACTTTAATACGCAGCTGGGAACACCATCGGGACCCGGAGAAAAGTTCGGCTTGAATGCTAGAAGACTCTGAAGAACAATACTGTTATCGATGACAGGAAACAGAACAGAATTTGAGCTATTCAGGTAATACGCATAAGGACTATTTTCAAAATATTTGGATGAATAAGTCGACTTAAAGAATTCCAAAAAAAGTTCTGCAATGTCATCATCAGTGGTGTCACTTTTCCTTTTAAAAGTAAATGAAGATGGATATCCAGTTTTGAATTAACAAAGCTGTAAAATCGTTTCGGGTTACGGAAAAACTGGGTTTTACAGAGAACCCAGGATTACTTGCACCGTTGACTAAGAAAATTAAATTTGGAACGGGTAACTAAATATTTAGAGAGGTCGGCAGATACCCCAGATTCATTAAATCGCCTTATACATCCTAGATCTATTATTGTTAAGGCTGATAAGATGTTTTGAGAACCAAGGAGGCTTACTCTCGCTAGTGTTAATGTAACGGAAAGGAACGCAACTATCGAAAAATCTATCCAAGACATTGTAAAATATCGAGACGGCAGAATCAACGTCATTGCAGGCAAAAAGATCGTACCAGTCATGGCAAGCCATCAATTCGTTTAACTTAGTGAAGTCCGCTTTATAGAAGCGCCTAGAACGGTTTCGCTCATTAATTTTAGTTGGACGCTGATGGATGACATCAAGCGCAACCTCGAGTGTAGGGTGTAGAAGGTCTTCAGGTAGCGATAAAGGAGGAACATCAGTGAGGGCAATACCCACCGAGCCATCCACAAAGACTAGATCCAGCATCTTGCTTTTACTGTTTAGTGCGGTATTAATCTGTAAAAGAGACGTATCAAGCAAGCTGTTAGCGAAATCATGCTGATTAGTAGGTGTCAGATGGGCCGAACCACTAATATTAGCCCAACTCACTGAAGGCAAGTTGAAATCACCAGCAACAACTATACGATCATTATCTCGTAGCCGAGAGTACAAATTACAAATAGCCGTGCTATGACTAGCATAAACATGCACATCTGATCGAGGCGGTATTTAAGAACAACAAACATATGCTACTAAATATGCCAAGAGGGAGTTTTACTGCTATGAATTCAATATTAGTATCAATGTCCAATAATATCAACTCAGATGATAGGCTTGAGTCCACGGCAATGGGGACGCATCCAGCCCTGCAGTCTCGGTCACGCCGATAAACAACATATTTATTTGAGAAAACCTCAGAATTAAAATTATCTGGCTTTAACCAGGTCTCTGTAAAAGCTACTACCTGTGCAGTAAAAGTGAAACTATTAAGATAATAAAAAGCAACCAGTTTTTATCTTAAACCACGAACATTTTGGTAATTAATGACAAGACGGGACGAGTCAAAAATTACTTTTTTACTGCTCATGCAGTGTCGATCATTCAGTTTTTTGAACTATCCAATTCTGTTACAGGTGAAATTGTTTTTTTTTTTTTAAACAAATGAACTACAGAATGCTCCGGCCAAAAAGTATGCGAAAGTACTGTATCAAAGAAGGCGTTAGGAACTGTTATTCTAAATGATGAAATGTCCCTTTCATAGCTGAAACTGAACTTATGTTGTTGTTGTTGTTGTTGTTGTTGTTGTTGCTGTTGTTGTTAACAATGCATTGCCCTGTCTACAGTGTATGATCATTCCGAAGATCTTAGAAGAATGTACACCGAAATTGAAGGAAACACCTGAAAGTCGTTTAAACAATTTTTGTTTTATTGTTTTTGTCAAAAATTCGCAAAAAAATTGTTTCGACACGCGCGTTGTGTCATCATCAGTTGCATAGATTCAACTGGCCAAAGCAAAATAATTATAAACAAAGTAAGCCTAACTAAGTTAAACATTCAACATTTTTTTACAACAACTAAAAAGCTAATACTTTTAACAGGTACATATTAAGAGAGTAATAACAACTAGTATATCCCGTGGTCGAAATTCGACCAATTTAACATAGTTGAACTTATTCAAACATCTGATCAACTTTTTGTCATTAGCTGCCTTTAGGCCCGTGGCCGAACCTCGACCAACTTAAATGTATATATTAAGAACTCATCTATAGGCAAAATGAGGCCATCAAAGAATTTAAAAAATAGTGGCTGTTACTATATAATAAAAATATTAAATTACAGCAGCCCTTTCCAAAATTATCTATGGCAAATGCCATGCAAATATTTGGATTTCGAGATTTTATGTTGCACTTGAATAATCGGATGATGAGATTGTGCTTAACAAATAGCCACTAATTTATGCGATCGTTTTGAGCAGGTGAAGAACAAAAAAATATTAGGTGGAAAATTAAGTAAATTGTAATAGTTAAGATTAAAGGTTTTTTAATATAAAAAAAAACATAATTTAAGAAAAAAAAAGGAATAATCCGCAACCGGGTCTTGCAACTGTGCACACCATATTCTATACGCTCACCGCCGCGACATTACCTTATGCACAAAGCAGTTATCAAATTCTGCAATTAGGCTTTATGAGAATCAGAATTTAAAAATTAACAATATACCAACAACAAAGTTAGACTATTAATATAAACTAGTATAACCCGTGGTCGAAATTCGACCAATTTAACATAGTTGAACTTATTCAAACATCTGATCAACTTTTTGTCATTAGCTGCCTTTAGGCCCGTGGCCGAACCTCGACCAACTTAAATGTATACATTAAGAACTCATCTATAAGCAAAATGAGGCCATCAAAGAATTTAAAAAATAGTGGCTGTTATTATATAATAAAAATATTAAATTACAGCAGCCCTTTCCAAAATTATCTATGGCAAATGCCATGCAAATATTTGGATTTCGAGATTTTATGTTGCACTTGAATAATCGGATGATGAGATTGTGCTTAACAAATAGCCACTAATTTATGCGATCGTTTTGAGCAGGTGAAGAACAAAAAAATATTAGGTTGAAAATTAAGTAAATTGTAATAGTTAAGATTAAAGGTTTTTTAATATAAAAAAAACATAATTTAAGAAAAAAAAGAAATATTCCGCAACCGGGTCTTGCAACTGTGCACACCATATTCTATACGCTCACCGCCGCGCCATTACCTTATGCACAAAGCAGTTATCAAATTCTGCAATTAGGCTTTATGAGAATCAGAATTTAAAAATTAACAATATAACAACAACAAAGTTAGACTATTAATATAAATAATGGACCGAAGTACTCAATGAGCGAAGGAGTGAAAATAATTACTCTAATAATAGGAGGAGCTTATTGAGTGAAAGAATGAAATTCATTTTGTAGAAATATGAGTTCTATTTATAGAAATTTATTATTTAGTGTTGGTAAATTACAAATGCTGGTTAGGGCAAATCTAGGCTTTTGCAAAAACAGTTAAAGGTTTTTCTAGCTTTTTTCTTTATCCATAACTTAGCAATATTTAGGAGACATTTTAATTTGATTTTTGATTTGATTTAAAAAAACTGTAGGTATATTGATTTAAAAAAAAAAATGTATTCAAAGTGGTAAAATCAGCCAAAATCTAGCCTTTTGCAAAAACTGTTAAAGGGTTTTCTATCTTTTTTCCTTAACCATAACTTAAAAGTATTTAAAAATACATTTCTTATCGATTTTTGATTTGATTTTTGAAAAAAATAGTACGTATATTGATTTAAAAAAAAAAAAATATTCAAAAGTGGTGAAACCGGGCAAAATGTAGCCTTTTGCAAAAATTGTTTGAGGATTTTCTAGCCTTTTTCCTTATCCTAGAAATATTTAAAAAGACATTTCAAATCGATTTTTGATTTGATTTTTGAAAAAAATGTGGGTATGTTGATTTAAAAAAAAAGTTATTCAAAATTGGTTAAACCGGGCAAAATCTAGCCTTATGCAAAAACAGTTTGAGGGTTTTTAAGCTTTTTTCCTCAACCATAACTTAGAAATATTTAAAAAGACATTTTATATCGATTTTTGATTTGATTTTTGAAAAAACAGTACGTATATTGATTTAAAAAAAAAAATTCAAAAGTGGGCAAAATGTAGGCTTTGAGGATTTTCTAGCTTTTTTCCTTAGCCGTAACTTAGAAATATTTAAAAAGACATTTCATATCGATTTTTGATTTGATTTAAAAAAAAAAATGTGGGTATGTTGATTTAAAAAAAAAAGTTATTCAAAAGTGGTTAAACCTCGCAAAATCTAGCCTTATGCAAAAACAGTTTGAGGGTTTTCTAGCTTTTTTCCTTAACCCTAACTTGAAAATATTTAAAAAGACATTTTATATTGATTTTTGATTTGATTTTTGAAAAAAAAAATTTAGGTATATTGAAACCGGGAAAAATGTAGCCTTTTGGAAAAACAGTTTGAGGGTTTTCTAGCTTTTTTCATTAACCATAACTTAGAAATATTTAAAAATACATTTTATATTGATTTTTTTTTTTTTTTTTTTCAAAAGTGGTCAAATTTTGTCTAGACTTGTTTGGTGTTCGGGTTGTAAATCTGGATGAATAGAAATGAGTTGTTGTCTTTAGTAATATTTTAGTTGACCTCTAACCACTTCGTTTAGTACAAAATTTAAGGACCTGTGATATATACAGTCGCGGACAAAAGTCTACATACACCCCCCGTTTTCGTTGTGTAGAATGTACTATCACTTTGCTGAAAAATGTAGGTATACAGTTTTCTTATAAACCCTGTTCTAAATAAATATATTAAAACAAATCCATTTTCTAACATAAAATACAACAACTATGCGGAAAAAACGCAAAAATACCCTTGACAAAAGTCTACATACACCACGGGGTTGCTAGCAGGTACGCCGATTTGCTATGTTGTTATAACGGTTATTTATGTTATTTTGTTAAATTATGTTTGCTAATTTCCTAGTATTGAATTTAGTTGTGATTTAAACTTATTAGCATCAACAATGGCTCTGCGAAGGGAAATACCTCTAGGCGTAAGAGACTTGGTTATTAAGCATAGAAATGAGAATAAATCGTACGGTGAAATTGCAAACATTTTAAAGTTAAGTCGATCGACAGTACAGACAATTATCAAAAACTTTAAAAGAAATGGATCCACCGAAAATAAGCCGCGTTCTGGCCGCCCGATGAAACTAACTCGAAGAGATGTCAGCTTGATTATGAAGGAAGTGAATGATAATCCTAAAGTTAGTGGTCCAAAATTAGCTGAAGGCATCGAAACATCATCAGGAAAGAGTGTCCATTCGAGAACCATTACAAGAGCTCTGAACGATTGCGGCTTCCATAGTAGAACACCACGTAAGAAGCCTCTTATCTCTGAAAAAAATCGTAAACTTCGCTTGGAGTTCGCTAAGGCCCATTTAGACAAGGGAATGGAGTTTTGGCAAAAAGTCTTGTTTACAGACGAATCGAAGTTCAATATATTCGGCAGCGATGGAAGAGCAAAAGTTTGGAGAAAAGCAAACACTGCACTTAACATCAAAAACATAGTACCAACAGTGAAGCATGGCGGGGGCAACGTAATGGTTTGGGGGGCAGTTGCGGCGTCTGGAGTTGGAAAGCTGGTTTTTATTGAGGGTAATATGGATCGGTTTAAATATTTTCAAAATTTATAGAAATAATCTACCGAAGTCCGATAAACAGAACAATATCCCCCTTATTCATAAAAAATATAAAAGGTTTATTAAGCTCTTATTATTCAAAATTTGTATGAAAATGTCATTTTAAAAGGCTTTATAAACCAATTTTATTTTTTATGAATATGAGGGTATGTTTAAAAAAATTTAAATTTTCGGAAAAACTTACCAAAAAACCCAAATTGTATAAGCGGTTATCTCATTTCTATAATGGGTGGTATGTATGTATATTTATGAAAATATTCGCAGTAAGTTTTTTCCGAAAAAAGTATCACAAATATAAAAATATGTCTTATGAAATTTTAATGAGCTTATAAAAAATCAAGATTAGAAATACTCATATACCTAAAGATGTTTTAAAAAAGAAAAAAATATTTTCAATGAAAAAAAAATTGTAGCCCGGAGCTGTTCTCGAACCTACAACAGTTCGCTCGCTATCCCATGCGCTAACCACTGCTCTACTGCTTTATCTACGAATTTATTGTCAAATCACCAATTCAAGCTGTATGGGCAATGAGCGAGAGAATGAAAATAGTTTCTCTAATAAAAGGAGGAGCTTGTTGAGTGAAAGATTGAAAGGTTCATTTTGCAGAAAATGAGTTCTATTTATAGAAATTTATTATACAGGCGTGTTTTTAAATCTTTGTAGAGGGGGTAAATTACAAATTCTGGTTAGGTCAAAAAAAAGTTTGAGGATTTTCTAGCTTTTTTCTTTAACCATAACTTAGCAATATTTAAGACACTTTATAGGGATTATTTATTTGATTTAAAGAAAAAATATATATTAATTTTTCTATTCAATTTGGTCTAGACTTGTTTGGGGCTCGGGTTGCAAATCTGCCCTTTTAAAAGTTAATACATATGTACATATGAATAGAAATCAGTTGTTGCCTTCAGTAAAATTTAAGACGACCGCTAACCACTTGATTTAGTTCAAAATTTAAGTACATATTAAATATGTTGTCGATTTTTATATTTTAAATCGGGAGTCTATCAGCAACTTTGTCTCAAACGGTAGAAATCACTAAAATTTATAGAAGTAATCTACCGAAGTCCGATAAATAGACTACTGTGTTTGAAAAAATTTCGCAACTTCGATCTTATATCATCAAAAATTAGACAAAAAAACCCAAATTGAACAAGTAAGGAAAGCTGTCTTCGGCTGTGCCGAAGGCTAAATACCTTTCATGAATAAGCGTCATGATTTTCACTGTTTGATCCCAGTACAGCCTGTGTAAATTTAACTTAAGCTCATACCGAAATTATCGGAACTATCGATTATATGGGGGCGATGTGTTATATTGGTCCAATCTCATTGATTTTTTAACACCGACATTCCAAATTCTAAAATAGCAATAGTTACGAAATTTCACGTTCCTACCTATATAACTAAAGGAGTTATCTACCAAAATCCGTTTATTGGAACAATCGATTGTATGGGGGCTATGTGAAATATTTATCCCATCTCGATGATTTTCAACATCGATATTTCAGATATAAAAATAACATTACGTCCAAAATTTCACGTTCCTACGTGTTTAATTACAGGAGTTATAGCCCAAAATCCGTTTATCGGAATAATCGATTGTATGGGAGCTATGTGAAATATTTATCCCATCTCGATGATTTTCAACATCGATATTTCACATATAAAAATAGCAATACTTACAAAATTTCACGTTCGTAGGTGTTTAATTACAGGAGTTATAGCCCAAAATCCGTTTATCGGAACAATCGATTGTATGGGGGCTATGTGAAATATTTATCCCATCTCAATGATTTTCAACATCGATATTTCACATATAAAAATAGCGATACCTCCAAAATTTCACGTTCCTACGTGTTTAATTACAGGAGTTATAGCCCAAAATCCGTTTATCGGAATAATCGGTTGTATGGGAGCTATATGTAATATCGGTCCGATCTTGCTGGTTCCGACAAATGATTCCTATATTGGAAAATGGTGGGCGCATACAAAATTTCAGCCAAATGTCTCAAAAACTGAGGGACTAGTTTGCGTTCAAACAGACAGACAGACAGACAGACAGACAGACGGACATGGCTAAATCAACTCATCTCGTCATCCTGATCATTTCGGTATACTTATTGATGGGTCTATCTCTTCTTCTTCTCATACTTACAAACATCGGACCAAAGTTATAATACCATTTCATGTTCATGAAAGGTATAATAAGCGGTTATCGCATTTCTATAATGGGTGGTATGTATGCATATGCTTTCCGTCAACTAAAAATATTCAGCAATTTTTTTTTCTCGAAAATAGAGATCACATACATAAAAATTTTAAAAAGTCAAGATAAGAAATATTTATATATTGAAAAAATAAAAACAATTTTCAATGACAAAAAAAAACAAGTAAGGAAAGCTGTCTTCGGCTGTGCCGAAGGCTAAATACCTTTCATGAATAAGCGTCACGATCTTCACTGTTTGATCCCCAGTACAGCCTGTGTGAATTTAACTTTAGCTCATACCGAAATTATCGGAGCTATCGATTATATGGGGACGATGTGTTATATTGGTCCAATCTCATTGATTTTTAACATCGTTCACGTTCCTACCGATATAATTACAGTAGTTATCTACCAAAATCGGAACAATCGATTGTATGGGGGCTATGTGAAATATTTATCCCATTTCAATGATTTTCAACATCGATATTTTACATATAAAAATAGCGATGCTTCCAAAATTTCGCGTTCCTATGTGTTTAATTACAGGACTTATAGCCCAAAATCCGCTTATCGGAATAATCGATTGTATGCGAGCTATGTGAAATATTTATGCCATCTCAATGATTTTCAACATCGATATTTCGCATATAAAAATAGCGATACTTCCAAAATTTCACGTTCCTACCTATATAATTACAGGAGTTATCTACCAAAATCCGTTTATCGGAACAATCGATTGTATGGGGGCTATGTGAAATATTTATCCAATCTCGATGATTTTCAACATCGATATTTCAAATATAAAAATAGCAATACGTCCAAAATTTCACGTTCCTACGTGTTTAATTACAGGAGTTATAGCCCAAAATCCGTTTATCGGAATAATCGATTGTATGGGAGCTATGTGAAATATTTATCCCATCTCTATGAGTTTCAACATCGATTTTTAACATATAAAAATAGCGATACTTCCAAAATTTCACGTTCCTACCTATATAATTACAGGAGTTATCTACCAAAATCCGTTTATCGGAACAATCGATTGTATGGGAGCTATGTGAAATATTTATCCCATCTCTATGATTTTCAGCATCGATATTTCACATATAAAAATAGCAACACTTATAAAATTTCACGTTCCTTCGTGTTTAATTACAGGAGTTATAGCCCAAAATCCGTTTATCGGAATAATCGGTTGTATGGGAGCTATATGTTATATAGGTCCGATCTTGCTGGTTCCGACAAATGATTCCTATATTGGAAAATGGTGGCTGCATACCAAATTTCAGCCAAATATCTCAAAAACTGAGGGACTAGTTTGCGTTCAAACAGACAGACAGACAGACGGACAGACGGACATGGCTAAATCAACTCATCTCGTCATCCTGATCATTTCGGTATACTTATTGATGGGTCTATCTCTTCTTCTTCTCATATTTACAAACATCGGACCAAAGTTATAATACCATTTCATGTTCATGAAAGGTATAAAAAATGTGGCCGATAGCTGTACTTGAACCACTAACCGCTCGACCACTACCCCCGACTCTTCCCACTGGGCTATCGCTTTATGTACAAATTGATTGTCAGATAACCAATTCAAGTGGCATGAGAAAGTTTCATTCGTTTATTACAGATAAATGAAGCAGGATTGGTTATATAATAGATAATTGTGCACTGCCTTAGAGGTATGCCAAGAAATCCATATCCATTTCATAAATATTTATGCATATTTAGTAAGGGTTTAAACTTGGCAAATATTTATATGTAAAATTTGTTAGCCTATTAATATAATAGATAATGGACCGAAGTACTCAATGAGCGAAGGAGTGAAAATAATTTCTCTAATAATAGGAGGAGCTTATTGAGTGAAATTCATTTTGTAGAAATATGAGTTCTATTTATAGAAATTTATTATTTAGTGTTGGTAAATTACAAATGCTGGTTAGGGCAAATCTAGGCTTTTGCAAAAACAGTTAAAGGTTTTTCTAGCTTTTTTCTTTATCCATAACTTAGCAATATTTAGAAGATATTTTAATTTGATTTTTGATTTGATTAAAAAAAAAATTTAGGTATATTGATTTAAAAATAAAATAAGTATTCAAAGTGGTAAAATCAGCCAAATCTAGCCTTTTGCATAAACTATTAAAGGTTTTTCTATCTTTTTTCCTTAACCATAACTTAAAAATATTTAAAAATACATTTCTTATCGATTTTTGATTTGATTTTTGAAAAAAATAGTACGTATATCTATTGATTTAAAAAAAAAAATATTCAAAAGTGGTGAAACCGGGCAAAATGTAGCCTTTTGCAAAAATAGTTTGATGATTTTCTAGCCTTTTTTCTTAGCCATAACTTAGAAATATTTAAAAACACATTTCATATCGATTTTTTATTTGATTTTTGAAAAAAATGTGGGTATGTTGATTTAAAAAAAAGTTATTCAAAATTGGTTAAAGCGGGCAAAATCTAGCCTTATGCAAAAACAGTTTGAGGGTTTTTAAGCTTTTTTCCTCAACCATAACTTAGAAATATTTAAAAAGACATTTTATATCGATTTTTGATTTGATTTTTGAAAAAAATAGTACGTATATTGATTAAAAAAAAAAAATATTCAAAAGTGGTGAAACCGGGCAAAATGTAGGCTTTGAGGATTTTATAGCTTTTTTCCTTAGCCTTAACTTAGAAATATTTAAAAAGACATTTCATATCGATTTTTGATTTGATTTAAAAAAAAAAATGTGGGTACGTTGATTTAAAAAAAAAAGTTATTCAAAAGTGGTTAAACCTCGCAAAATCTAGCCTTATGCAAAAAGAGTTTGAGCGTTTTCTAGCTTTTTTCCTTAACCCTAACTTGAAAATATTTAAAAAGACATTTTATATTGATTTTTGATTAGATTTTTGAAAAAAAAAAATAAAATGTAGGTATATTGAAACCGGGAAAAATGTAGCCTTTTGGAAAAACAGTTTGCGGGGTTTCTAACTTTTTTCATTAACCATAACTTAGATATATTTAAAAAGACATTTTATATTGATTTTTTTTTTTTTTTTTTATTCAAAAGTTGTCAAATTTTGTCTAGACTTGTTCGGTGTTCGGGTTGTAAATCTGGATGAATAGAAATGAGTTGTTGTCTTTAGTAATATTTTAGTTGACCTCTAACCACCTCGTTTAGTACAAAATTTAAGGACCTGTGAAAAATTATGGATTTTTATATTTCAAAATTTATAGAAATAATCTACCGAAGTCCGATAAACAAAAAAAAAAAAATTTCTATGAAAATGTCATTTTAAAAAGCTTTATAAACCAATTTTATTTTTTATGAATATGAGGGTATGTTTAGAAAAATTTTACTTTTCGGAAAAACTTACCAAAAAACCCAAATTGTATAAGCGGTTATCTCATTTCTATAATGGGTGGTATGTATGTATATTTATGAAAATATTCGCAGTAAGTTTTTTCCGAAAAAAGTATCACAAATATAAAAATATGTCTTATGAAATTTTAATGAGCTTTAAAAAATCAAGATTAGAAATACTCATATACCTAAAGATGTTTTAAAAAAGAAAAAACTATTTTCAATGAAAAAAAAAATTGTAGCCCGGAGCTGTTCTCGAACCTACAACAAACAGTTCGCTCGCTATCCGATGCGCTAACCACTGCTCTACTGCTTTATCTACGCATTTATTGTCAACTCACCAATTCAAGCTGTATGGGCAATGAGCGAGAGAATGAAAATAGTTTCTCTAATAAAAGGAGGAGGTTGTTGAGTGAAAGATTGAAAGGTTCATTTTGCAGAAAATGAGTTCTTTTTATAGAAATTTATTATACAGGCGTGTTTTTAAATCTTTTTAGAGGGGGTAAATTACAAATTCTGGTTAGGTCAAAAAAAGTTTGAGGATTTTTTTTCTTTAACCATAACCTAGCAATATTTGAGACAATTTACCTATATGGATTTTTTATTTGATTTAAATCGGATAAATAAGGACTTGATTGCCTTCATCAAGTTATCAAAATGGTTCGAGGAGGGGTAGCGGTGTCGGTTAGGAGTGTCAGTCCCGGGTTTCGGCTATATGGAGAGTCCCGACAGCACTGGGATTTTCCATATGGCCGGGCCCCGGGACTGACTTTCCTAGTGTTTGGTGGTATCACAACGGGCCTTTTATTACTGGCCTAGGTGTGCCTTTGCGGCAGCCACTTCTACCTACCTACCTAAAGAAAAAATATATATTAATTTTTCTATTCAATTTGGTCTAGTCTTGTTTGGGGCTCGGGTTGCAAATCTGCCCGTTTAAAAGTTAATACATATGTACATATGAATAGAAATCAGTTGTTGCCTTCAGTAAAATTTAAGACGACCGCTAACCACTTGATTTAGTTCAAAATTTAAGTACATATTAAATATGTTGTCGATTTTTATATTTTAAATAGGGAGTCTATCAGCAACTTTGTCTCAAACGGTAGAAATCACTAAAATTTATAGAACTAATCTACCGAAGTCCGATAAATAGACTACTGTGTTTGAAAAAATTTCGCAACTTCGATCTTATATCATCAAAAATTAGACAAAAAAACCCAAATTGAATAAGCGGTTATCGCATTTCTATAATGGGTGGTATGTATGCATATGCTTTCCGTCAACTAAAAATATTCAGCAATTTTTTTTTCTCGAAAATAGAGATCACAAACATAAAAATTTTTAAAAAGTCAAGATAAGAAATATTTATATATTGAAAAAATAAAAACAATTTTCAATGACAAAAAATAAAAAAATAAAAATGTGGCCGATAGCTGTACTTGAACCATTAACCGCTCGACCACTACCCCCGACGCTTCCCACTGGGCTATCGCTTTATGTACAAATTGATTGTCAGATAACCAATTCAAGTGGCATGAGAAATTTTCTTTCGCTTATTACAGATAAATGAAGCAGGATTGGTTATATATTAGATAATTGTCTGCCTTAGAGGTATGCCAACAAATCCATATGCATTTCATAAATATTTATGCATATTTAGTATGGGTTTAAGCTTGGCAAATATTTATATGTAAAATTTGTTAGCTTATTAATATAATAGATAATAAAATTCAAAGCAATTGTATATATATGTATGTACTAGCTGACCCGGCAGACGTTGTCCTGCCACAAATTTATTTCCCTGTCTGTTTCTCTAACCCGATCCCTATATCTATTTTAAACCATATCCCTATCTCCTTCATATAGGAGAAACCACGCCCCATTTTTCCTTATCCCCAGTTTTTTTTTGGAGGTGTCCGGGATTGATCTTATATAACTCCTCACAAAATTTCAGTGGTCTAAGCTAAATACTTCTAGAGATATGGACAAACCCTGCGGGTTAGGGGTTTAGAATATGCCCGAGGTAGGCATACCGGTCGTAAGAGGCGACTAATATGCACATAGGTAATTGACGTGCTACTCGATGGTTGATCTACGGATATGATGCCTCTCACCTCTCATTACCCATCTTCTCCTTCCTCATGGATGGAGGGATGCCATGACCTAGAAGGTTCCACTGGTCATACCAAATCGCTACCACGACAGACGGGCAGTACCGCAAGGGAGTACCGCAGCGTACCGGGGTCATATCCGGCCAAGGACTGTCAACTTCGGCATCACTCCCCAAAACCTTCGGGGAGTGTTTTGTTGTTAACAACAACAACAACAACAGAGATATGGACTATGAAGTATTTTATTCGTATGGGAGGTGCCACGCCCCCTTTATCGTTAACTCGAGTTTTATAATATATAAACCCTCACCAAATTTCAGTGGTCTAACATTAATACTTGCAGAGATATGGGCTATGAAATGTTTCCTTCATATAGGAGAAACCACGCCCCCTTTTTCCTTATCCCCAGTTTATTTTGGAGGTGTCCGGGATTGATCTTATATAACTCCTCACAAAATTTCACTGGTCTAACCTAAACACTTCCCGAGATATGGGCTATGAAGTATTTCATTCGTATGGGAGGTGCCACGCCCCCTTTTTCGTTACCCTAGTTTTTTTGGAGGTGGTAGGGATCGATCTCATATAACCCCTTACCAAATTTCAGTGGTCTAAAATGAATACTTCCAGAGATATCGACTATGAAATATTTCATTTGTATGGGAGGTGCCACGCCCCCTTTTTGGTTAACCCCCAGTTTTATGGGTGAGAATGGTGTTGTTATCCTATAGGTCTGTACCGATTTCCAGGTCCCTACCTTAAACCCATTTAGAGATATTCACCTTGAAGAAAAATGTTTGTATGGGAGGTGCCACGCCCCCCTATTATTTCGTTCTGATTTTATAACATGACCTGCGCGTGGTAATAACAAACAAACCCCCTAAAGGAAGTATATGATTTGGTTCAGCCGTTTTCGAGTTTTAGCGTAACGACTGAACACCATTTCATTTTTATATATATAGATTAACAACCAAACTAATTAAAGATTGTATGGGAGGTACCACGCCCCCTTTTTCGATAACCCCAAGTTTTATGGGTGAGAATGGTGTTGTTATCCTATAGCTCTATACCAATTTTCATGTTCCTACCTTAAAAACTTTTGAAGATATTCACCTTGAAAAATTCAGTTTGTATGGGAGGTGCCACGCCCCCTTTTCCGATTACCCCTTCTTTTATGTGTAAGAAGGCTTTTGATACCATATAGGTCTATACCAATTTTCAGGTCCCTACCTTGAACCCTTTCACAGATATTCTGCTTAAAAAATTTAGTTTGTATGGGAGGTACCACGCCCCCTTATTGGATAACCCCCGGTTTTATAGGTAAGAGTGGTGCTGTTATCCTGTAGCTCTGTACCAATTTTCATGTTCCTACCTTAAACACTTTTGAAGATATTCAACTTGAAAAATTCAGTTTGTATGGGAGGTGCCACGCCCCCTTAATATTTTGTTCTGATTTTAAGACATGACCTGCGCGTGGTAATAACAAACAAATCCCCCAAAGGAAGTATTTCATTTGGTTCAGCCGTTTTCGAGTTTTAGCGTTACAATTATACACCATTTCATTTTTATATATATAGACTAGCTGACCCGGCAGACGTTGTCCTGCCACAAATTTATTTCCCTGTCTGTTTCTCTAACCCGATCCCTATATCTATTTTAAACCATATCCCTATCTCCTTCATATAGGAGAAACCACGCCCCATTTTTCTTTATCCGCAGTTTTTTTTTGGAGGTGTCCGGGATTGATCTTATATAACTCCTCACAAAATTTCAGTGGTCTAAGCTAAATACTTCTAGAGATATGGACTATGAAGTATTTTATTCGTATGGGAGGTGCCACGCCCCCTTTATCGTTAACTCGAGTTTTTTGGGAGGTATTAGGGATCGATCACATATAAACCCTCACCAAATTTCAGTGGTCTAACATTAATACTTGCAGAGATATGGGCTATGAAATGTTTCCTTCATATAGGAGAAACCACGCCCCCTTTTTCCTTATCCCCAGTTTATTTTGGAGGTGTCCGGGATTGATCTTATATAACTCCTCACAAAATTTCACTGGTCTAACCTAAACACTTCCCGAGATATGGACTATGAAGTATTTCATTCGTATGGGAGGTGCCACGCCCCCTTTTTCGTTACCCTAGTTTTTTTGGAGGTGGTAGGGATCGATCTCATATAACCCCTTACCAAATTTCAGTGGTCTAAAATGAATACTTCCAGAGATATCGACTATGAAATATTTCATTTGTATGGGAGGTGCCACGCCCCCTTTTTGGTTAACCCCCAGTTTTATGGGTGAGAATGGTGTTGTTATCCTATAGGTCTGTACCGATTTCCAGGTCCCTACCTTAAACCCATTTAGAGATATTCACCTTGAAGAAAAATGTTTGTATGGGAGGTGCCACGCCCCCCTATTATTTCGTTCTGATTTTATAACATGACCTGCGCGTGGTAATAACAAACAAACCCCCTAAAGGAAGTATATGATTTGGTTCAGCCGTTTTCGAGTTTTAGCGTAACGACTGAACACCATTTCATTTTTATATATATAGATTAACAACCAAACTAATTAAAGATTGTATGGGAGGTACCACGCCCCCTTTTTCGATAACCCCAAGTTTTATGGGTGAGAATGGTGTTGTTATCCTATAGCTCTATACCAATTTTCATGTTCCTACCTTAAACACTTTTGAAGATATTCACCTTGAAAAATTCAGTTTGTATGGGAGGTGCCACGCCCCCTTTTCCGATTACCCCTTCTTTTATGTGTAAGAAGGCTTTTGATACCATATAGGTCTATACCAATTTTCAGGTCCCTGCCTTGAACCCTTTCACAGATATTCTGCTTAAAAAATTTAGTTTGTATGGGAGGTACCACGCCCCCTTATTGGATAACCCCCGGTTTTATAGGTAAGAGTGGTGCTGTTATCCTGTAGCTCTGTACCAATTTTCATGTTCCTACCTTAAACACTTTTGAAGATATTCAACTTGAAAAATTCAGTTTGTATGGGAGGTGCCACGCCCCCTTAATATTTTGTTCTGATTTTAAGACATGACCTGCGCGTGGTAATAACAAACAAATCCCCCAAAGGAAGTATTTCATTTGGTTCAGCCGTTTTCGAGTTTTAGCGTTACAATTATACACCATTTCATTTTTATATATATAGATATCAATAAACGAAACCATCCAAAGTTAGTTGAGAGCCATATATGTAATACTTCTATATAGATAATACCGAACAGTGAAGCGTGTCAAACATTACAGTACAGATATACCATGAGAGAAGGAGACAAAATCTCAAGGATGTCGTTAAACTTTTGTAAACAAAGGGCCATAAATAAATGCATACTTTAACAAAATGTAAATAAATTCACTTCGTTTTTCTTATCACTCCTTTCACTAACGTCAGAAAAAAATTTACGAAGTTGATATTATTTCATCACCAATAACCCGTTTTAGTACTACGTTGCATGGATATGAGCCATATTTAAATAATAAAAATGCAAAACCTTATATTCTATATAGAAATAAGTATGGATATATGAATTTATTTATTTTCGAAAAATTTGAATTTATCGTATTTTTAATGTATACGCGAATAATATAATTTGTATGGTTATAAGCCATGTGTAAATAATAAATACGCAAAGCCTGCCTTCTATATATGTATATATTTATGTACAAGTATGTTTGATTTTTTTTTTCACTTCAAAAACATGAATTTTAATGCTTTTATTTTCGTAATTCAATATGTTTAAATAGTAAATACATCCATTTATGCATTATATTTTGGTATTTTCATTATTTAATCGACTAATCAAAGATTTTATAACTAAAACTATGCACAATTTGTGTAATGGGGATAGTGACCCTTTTTGAGCCCTTTGATATTTTTTTTAAACGCGCTACTACAATTCACTAACACAAACAAAACTTGCGCATGCGCAGAACTCACATTTGCACTGATTCATATAATAATGTTTGACACGCTTCTTACACACGGCCAGTATACGAAAGGCACAGGCTGTGTTGAGAGCTGTGAAGAGACTCGAATACAGTGGGCCTTTATCACGATTTACTGAGTCATTTTTTTTTACATATATATATTAACGATTCCAATATATTTAATCTGCCAATATTCGATTCCGACTTTATTAATTGGCAATCGTCTTCACTTATTGAATGCTTATTCGATAAAGCATGTTCCGCTATTCCACTTCTCGGGTCAATGTTCTTAATATATTTCAAATGCTCATTTAATCTGATTCGTACAGAGCGAACAGACTGGCCAATATATTTTGCGCCGCATATATTTCCATCGTCATTTGTCTGCGAGCACGTTATCGAATATACGCCAGGTTTGTCCAAATTATCACATTTGTCCTTCGTTGACTTCAATAGGGAGTTTAATTTTGTTTTTTTTTTTCTTAGGGGCCAACTTAACATTTACATGCCTGTAAAGTTTTTGTAGATCAGCAAAATTATGAGAATAAATAGGTCATGCTACACGAAGTCTTGTTATCCACGCCCACTGTATCAAGAAAAGAACTACTCGCCCTTCGTTCTTTTTTGTAGTGGTGCTTGTTTATTTTTATTATAAGCTTTTATTTAGTTTCACCTGACGGCTGTCTGTTATCAAATCTTGCAAGCTAAATTTGATACACTTCCCGGTGTCCGATTGATTTGAAATTCTGCACCCATGTATAACCCTGATGACAATGCAATATTATAAAAAAAAAAATTCCGATAGGTCGCGCATGGGTAGAGATATTTGAAAAATTTAATTTACAGAGATTTTGCTTTCGATTTTGAGCTAACTCCCTGTTGAGCTGGGGTTTTGAAATTTTCACCATCGATCAGGTTTTACTGACAATGCATTATACAAAAAAAAAATCTAAAATATTGCTTTATTTGCAAAAATCCAATCATCACCCAAGTTTAGTCGTTTTTCCCTATTGCCATAGAAAGAAGATTGGAATTCGCCGCGTGGTGTATTCCAAAAGTACCTTTACTTACCACGCGGTGAATTCCTTTACTCTTATGAGCATTATCTATTGATATGCAGATGGCACTGAGCATTATATATTGATATGCAGATGGCGCTGAAGAATGCAACATTCGGCTTTTCTAGCTTTTATTCATGCCTATTCTAAACAATTTTTCACTAGTGAAACGGTGCAAACCGTTTCACCATTGCGTACATTTTTGCTCACAAATTTGTTATAGTGAGAAATTCCGGAAAGTGAGAAATTGTTTAGAATCGGAATGATTTAGTTTCACCTGACGGCTGTCTGTAATCAAATCTTGCAAGCTAAATTTGATACACTTCCCGGTGTCCGATTGATCTGAAATTCTGCACCCATGTATAACCCCGATGACAATGCAATATTATAATCAAAATCGTAATTATGAACCGATTTGGCTGATATTTTACGTGTGTGTTACTTAATTAATTTCTAAATGTTAAAAAAAAAATTGGGCCCGCTAGGTGGCGCGTGAGTCGCTTTATTTGAGAATTACGGTCTGTTTTCAGTGTCGATTAATTCGTTTTTCAACGAACTTCCCGTTGAGGTGGGATCTTGAAATTTTCATCATCGTTTAGTTTTCTGCCTCCACGCAAAATAACAAAAAAATAATTCCGATAGGTGGCGCACGAGTAGAGATATTCGAAAGTTTTCATTCCAGGAAATTTTGCTTTTGATATTGTACTAACTTGCAGTTAAGATGGGATTTTGCAAATTTTCATCATCGTTCAGGCTTCGCTAACAGTAAATAAAAGATAATTTGGCTTCTTCGTCTGCCACAAAATAATTCCATATTGTACATAAATATATATATTTCTAACATTAAAACTTTACACCTAAATTATTAAATCTTCCAGTATACATATATCACATTCCTAATTTTATTAATAATAAAAGCGTGTTAAATTTCGATAGCAAGAAAAGGTCCTGAATGTTCTTAATTATACCATCAAATAGAAAAGAAGGTCCTAAATGTTCTTAATTATACCATCAAAATTTAACACGCTTTTATTATTAACTAGAGTTCGCCCAGTGGTTGAAATTCAACCACAAAACCTTATTTTATTTTCCTACTTTTTGCTATTTCTTAAATTTTCCTTTCTTTTCCATATTTTATATATTTTTGGTTTCTATACATTCCTATTCATTTTGCCTTTTCCTCCCTCTTTACACCATTCAGTAATATAGTTTCAATGTTGATAATTATTTATTCTTCTTAGGTCGTCTTCATACGTATTTCTTTCCTTTCCTTTCCTTAGCATTCATTTGCTTTTATTTCCTTTCCTCTCCTTTCATCTCAATTTATTTCTTTTTCTTTTCTTTCCTTCTCTTCCCTTTTATTTCCTTTCCTTATCTTCTCCGTTCTTTTCCTTTTCTTTCCTTTTCTCTTCTTTCATTTCATTTTATTTCCCTTCTTTCTTTCTTTCTTTTTTGTTCTTCTCTGTTCTTTTCTTTTATTTTTCTTTATTTTCGTTTCTTTTATTTTCATTACATTCCTTTTTTTCCTTTTATTTTCTTTTTCTTTCCTTTCCTTTCGTTTCCGTTGCTTTAGTTGCCTTTCATTTTATTCATTTTTTTTTTCATTTCATTTCTTTTCTTTTATTTTTTTCTTACCTTTTTTTCTTTTACTTTTTTTCTTAAATTTCCCTTCCTGTCATTTCGTTTCATTACCTTTCCTTTCCTACCGTTTCCTTATTTTCTTTTGTTCCTTTCCGCAACTCCTTTGCTTTTCTTTTTCTTTCATTCATTTCTTTAACTTATTTTTTTTAGCTTTTCATTACCTTTCTTTCCTTTATTTTTCTTTCTTTTTATTTTCATTTATTTTCCATACCTTCTTTCTCGCTACCTTTTCTTTCCCTTCTTTTTTTTCTTCTTTCCTTTCTTTGTCTTTCTCCTTTTGCTTCTCTTTTCCACTGCTTTACCTACATTACATTTCCTTTCTTCCCTTTCTTTTTTCTTTTCCATTCCTTTCCTTTCCTTTCCCTTTGATTTTTCTGTCATATTTTCCGTTCCTTACCTTAACTTACCTTAATTTTCCTTTTATCCATCCCTTTCCATTCCTATTATTTTCTTAATTTAATACTTTTATATATTCCATTTTGTTTCATTTTTATTTATTTTATATTATTACCCTTTCCTTTCATTTCCAACAAATTTTATTTTTTTACTTTCAATCACTTTTCTATTTCTGATTTTACTTTTTTTTTAATTTGATCAATTTTCCATTTTATTTTATTTCACTAAGTCTAGCCACGAAGGGCCTTGTGCATGATCTAGCTTATTTGTGCTTTTTTTCAAAAGCATTTGCTTCTCTGAATCCCCACGCACAGATTTTGTTTTTGTAAACACTGTTTGTACCTAAGCTCAATAAAGTTGACGCGCTGGCTCATGTTATCTTATTGCTGCCAACAAAACTACTCATCCTACTGCAATGAATGCAAACACAACAATGCAAGTGGTCATACCTACATACACCCATAACAGCGGCTCTATAAAGCGAATGCGTGTATATCACATGTAGTGGTGTGATTTTCAAATCATATTATAATTAATTTTTTTAAATTTTTGGTTTGTTGTCGAACACCCTGCTCGGCGAGACATATCGATTCATACCAAATTTTATATACCTTAGAATTATGGTTATTGCAAAAAAGGGATAAAGCTGTTATGTTTGCGCATTTATATATAACTAATAGATAAAATTAGGAATGTGATATATACTGGAAGGTTTAATAATTTAGGTGTAAAGTTTTAATGTTAGAAATATATAATTATGTACAATATGGAATTATTTTGTGGCAGACGAAGAAGCCAAATTATCTTTAAAGGTTACAATGAACTTATAAAGTGTTATATTCCTTTACAGTCAATTTATTTTTTACTTTTTAGTTAATTTTATAAACCAATAATAAAAGCTTATTTTTAAAAAAGTTTTTTTTCTTTAATTTTATATGTAATATACAGCTGGAGCTATAGCCATTTATTTTCGCGATGCTCAGAATTTTTTCCTTTTCTTTTTTGTAGTCGGAATAACTGAGAGGCACATTTACTAGCCGATGAGCCATGGAGTTAAAAGCCGCTAATTTGTGCGAATAGTGATGATTTGATTCTATCGGAATGAATCGATCAGTTGAAGTTGGCTTTCGATATATATCGAACTCGATATTACCCTCTATATCTCGTTTTATTTTTAAGTCCAAGAAAGGTAGCTCCTTATTCGACTCATTCTCAAATGTGAACTGTATTGCTTTATTCTTCGAATTGAATAAAGTCAATGTTTCTTCGATTTTTTGCTTCTCAATAATAATGAAGCAATCGTCAACATATCTACAATAGAAGCGTGGGAATAGAGCGCTGTGAAACATTTGCTCTTCAAAACTGTTCATGAATAATGGGTCAGTTACATAAAACTTTATTTTGGCTTTACCTCAAACTTTGACTTTGACAGAAAAGTTCAGTATACGTATTTAAACGAAGCATGGCAAATTGGAGACCTCAAAGTTGAAGCGAGGTTGAAATTTGGCAAACTCTCAAATTTTGCTTGCTTTGCTTGCTTTGACAATCAGATGTTGATGAATTTGCTTTAATTAAAGAATAAAAAGTTGGAGGAAATAATAATTAATTAATTTTTTCTCTATTAAATTAATAAATTAACTAAAACACTCTGAATGCAAGGAAATAAATAACGAAAACAAATGCATAAAAGAGAAGCGTCAAGGCGTTCATTGTAGCATACCTCTGAAGTTCGACGCAAAGTTTTGAGGTAGCAAATGTCAGGCGAGGTTAACAAAGCTTTATGTATTCGACCCTTAAGTTGCATAGAAAAGGACTTATGCTCAAACCCATTGGCAAGCCCTCAGTTTGTTCGTAAAGGCGCCTCTGAACTGGAAAAACGATAAATGTATGCACGTGGAGGTTAGGTCAAATAAGGCATTGGCGATTAAAGGGTTGAGATTTTGTTTGTCCAACCAAACTTTTAAGGAGTCTAAAGCACCATTTTTCGGCACCTTGGAAGAATACGAAGTAATATCGAAAGATGTAAAGCATTCGTTTGGATTCAGGTGTATATTTCGAATTTTTGACAAAAACAATAAAACAAAAATTGTTTAAACGACTTTAAGGTGCTTCCTTCAATTTCGGTGTACATTGTTGTGAGTCGTTTAGCGCTCAAAGCTAATTATTTAGTTTGGCTTAGAAGAGTAGGTTCAGATGAACAATTGAAGAGATGTAGAGTATCATGGGGGTTTCTACCACATGCAGGGCATGTGTTTGAGATTGTATCATTCAGTCTGGATAAGTAGGAGTTTAACCTCACACTGTATCCAGACCTAAGCTGTGCCAAGGTGACTCTTGTCTCCCTTGGTAAGGTGCGTTCTTCTTCAGCAATATCCGGTGGAGGACTGTTCAGAACGGGATTCACAGGTAGAGATCTGACAAAAGTGTCTACCGACTCGGTGTGGATGTCGGTTAGAGCCCGCTTAGGATTCTGCAGATCAAACGGCAAGGTAATATGATGCCGGATCTCGTCATAATGCTTACGGAGATGTTTCCTTATGTCTCTCGGGGCGGATCTGTGTCCAAAAGATGACGGTTTGGATGTGCTGGAATTGCCTGCTCAGCATTTCCGCGTGCTCTTTTACCTTGAGCAGTTTTGCCTCCTGATGGAGGTGAGACTCGGAAGACATGAGGAGACATCCCGTAGCAGTTCTGATGGCAGTATTTTGGCAGATTTGTAACTTCGTCCAGTTGGTGTTATGCACATTAGGCGACCATATGGGTGCAGCATAGTCAAAAACTGGTCGGCCAATGGCCTTATATGTAGTCAGCAACGTTTCTTTGTCTTTTCCGCAAGTACTGCCGGCAAGTGACTTGAGGATCTTGTTGCGACCACGTACCTTTGAGACCATTGCAGACACATGACCAGCAGATGAGAAAGTATTATCCAGTGTCACCCCTAATAACTTTGGGTGGCTGACAGTTGGTAGCTTAGTGCCATCAACGAAAATGTCTAATTCATTTCTCACCTGGTTCGTTCATGTCGTGAAAAGCGTGCTGGAATTGCGGAGATATCGTCAGATCTCGCTTAGTGAAAAACCTGGAAAGGTCGCAGAGGTAACCGTTGATTTTCGCACAGAGTTCATAAGTAGGGGCCCTTCCCCGTCGCCATTATTGTACAGTCGTCGGCATATGAAACGACGGTGACGCCCTCCGTTTCACGTATTGCCGGTTCTGCGAGAATGGTATTTGTACTTGTACATTACCCTTCGTACCGAAACGACCCGGGTTGTTTTTTTTTTTATAATGACTCGGCCAAGAGCAATACACCCCGAAGTGACCCTGTCTAACGCGTCACGATTCCCCCACCTAATATTGTCATGCCCGGAACAGCCTCTTGCAGCACGGCTGCTGCTCATATTCTTGATCCGGGCTGGCATTGAGCCAAATCCTGGCCCAGGAGAATGGTTCTGCTGCGTTTGCCGGAAGAAAATATACACAAGACGATCACACTCAGTCCAGTGTGCGTCATGCAAAGGTTGGTTGCATAAATCTAGTTGCTCCGGACTAGATCCTAAAACACACCGGCCCACTAGTTTCTACAAAAGTTTTGTGGCGCCCTGCTGCTCACGTCCTAGGACGTCCCGAGGCAAGCGACGCTCAAATGTTGCATTATCGCCTTCTACAAATCAAGTCTCCACGACCTGCAATACATATATTGTTCAGCAGAACATGTGTGTTCCCGGCTGTAGCTCGCGTGCTAGTGCGCCAACGTCTCAAGCATCCACTCATAGCTACTTTCTTCGTAGTGCATCTGTCGATGCTATTAGCACTACCGAGCTTCAGCCCTTGTCTCTGAATCCTTTACTAACTTCTTCCGGCACTAGCACGAATGTGAGTCAAGTCCATCAGCTTCTGGTCCTCACTCTTCGTGCACTGTATGTCGGCATAGGATATATGCGTCTGTGGCATCGGTCAAGTGCAACTCATGCCTAGGCCGATGTCACCTACGCATATGTTCTGGGTTCGCAAACAGAAATCTCTGGACTGATGTGTTCGTCGCGCCTTGCTGTCGAGTTTCGCAGCCCTCAACGCCGACGGATGTACACTCATCTTATAATGAACGAAATCCGCCGGCTTCAGGACTGCGACGGAGATCACGATCGCGACCTAGCCTACCACCATCTAGGCATACACATCAGTCTCTAACTCCCAGAGTGGCCATTGCCTCTCCTTCGCAATTTAAATGGTTGCAATTTAATTGCAACGGCCTGACCGGTAAGATAGCGGAGATAACCACATTCATGCAGCTGCATAAAATCAAAATTGCTGCAATCCAGGAGACAAAACTTGGCCCCCACTCGAATCTCCGAGCGAGTGGAGGCTACCACGTTCTCCGGCATGATCGAACGGACGGCGGGGGCGGTCTCGCGTTCCTTGTTCACCATACAGTGCAGTATAGTGAATTTGATATCAACACCGACCAAAGAGAGTTACCCTTAGAGTGTCAGGGTATAGTTATACAAGCTGGAGGTGTTGATCTCGATATATACACTCCTCCCGTCACCTGCTGCCCCAGAAGTTATCGTCCTGACCTTAGGGCGTTTCTTTGTGGCGATAACCGTATCATCATGGGCGATTTGAATGCCCACCATGATATGTGGCATTCACACCTTTCTGTGGACGGCAGAGGACGGGAATTAGCCGAGAAAATTGACGCTTTCCCTTTCTGCACTGTGAATGGAGACACCCCTACAAGGATGGCTGTTAACTGTAGTAGCTCCCCGGACCTAACTATTGTTAATTAACAGCATAAATTGGCAACCTATGGTGGCCTTGTCATCCGACCACCTGCCTATCATCCTGTCCGTCGACCGTACCACGGACTTCATTACTTCGGAGAAAAGAACATACGTGAATTTCAAAAGGGCTAACGGGGTCGGCTTTTTGGAATTCACGGAGAGCTCCTTTGGTGATCTTCCCATTCCCACTGATGTACACGTTGGCGAGCGAAACATCCGTGAGGTCATTAAAAAGGCTACAGCCCGTTTTGTACCAGCTGGTAGAATAAAAAATATTAGGCCAAACTTCCAAGCTGAGGCCGCAGTCTTGGCTAACGAACGTGACCTCATACGCAACATCGATCCCTCAGACCCACAGACCGATGATCTCAACGTGGAAATCGGACGGCTGGTTAACGAACACAAACAAACCAAATGGGAGGAATAACTTAGGTCTTGTAACCTCTCTACCGGTGTTGGGAAATTATGGTCCACAGTCAAGTCCTTGTCAACTCCTACGGGTCCGCCAAAGAATGTCGACATCACCTTTGGTGACAAGACACTAAATGACCCCAATAAATGTGCGCAGGCTTTCTGTCGACAGTATGTCCCACATCCTGCGCAAGACAGGATAAGACGAGGAATTTTCAGGCGTGCGCATAAACACAAAAACTATGCCCCCGTTCCCATCACCGCTACAGAAGTTCAAGAGGCCATCCGGAAGGCCAAAAATTCCAAAGCCATCGGTCCTGATGGCATGGCCATGGTGCACCTCAAACACATCGGCGCAGTAGGAGTTAAGTACCTTACTGCCGTCTTCAATCTGTCCTTGACCACAGCTGTCATACCCGACAAATGGAAGCAGGCAACTGTGATCCCACCACTAAAGCCTGGCAAGCCAGCCAACATTGGGGAGTCATATCGTCCGATATCACTCCTCTCGCCAGTAGTAAAGACACTTGAGGCGGTCTTACTCCCGCTCAACACATCACACTTGTTGTTAGCCGAGCACCAACATGGTTTCAGGAAAGGTAGGAGCACAACATCTGCTCTAAATGTCATAAACACTCGAATAACTGACGGTCTAAATCAAAACAGACCTAATGACAGGACGGTTCTAGTTGCACTCGATTTGAGTCAAGCTTTTGACACAGTAAATCATGGGCAGCTTGTATCCGATCTGAAAGACTCATAACCCCCCCCCCCCCCCCCCCCCCCTGTCTCAAGCGTTGGACTGCCAATTATCTCAGTGGTCGTCGGTCGTCTGTTGTGTTCAGAAACAAAAAATCTACTTCCGTTGATGAGCTGTGCTCTAAAATAAATGGCTATCTCCCCTCTCTAGTCGAGTTCTTCACCGCCCGAAGCTTGACATTGTCGCCAACAAAGTCCTCGGCGACCTTATTCACGACGTGGACAGCGCAGGTTGGCATGGAATTAGAAATTTATGTAGGCGATCATAAAATACCTACTGTCGCTCACCCAAAAATCTTAGGAGTGACTTTCGACACCATGCACACTTTCGCTCCACATTCAGCTGCAAATGTCTCAAAATTATAGAGCCGCAACAAAATCCTTAAGTCACTAGCCGGCAGTACTTGGGGTAAAGACAAAGAAACGTTGTTGGTAACGTACAAGGCAATTGGTCGGCCGATTCTGAACTATGCGTCGCCGATATGGTCGCCGGGGCTTGCAGACGTTCATTGGAGTCAGCTGCAGGCCTGTCAAAACACCGCGCTCATAACCGCTACGGGGTGCGTCCTTATGTCACCTATATCTCATATACACAATGAGGTGGAAATGCTTCCAGTTAGGGAGCATAATGAAATGCTAAACAAACAGTACCTACTGAATTGCTGTAAACCACAGCATCCCAATAGACAACTGCTTGAACTCATTCCGCCTCCTAGGACCATAAGGTCTCATTTACGTAAGCATTTTGATGAGATCCGGCATTATATAACAACGCCGTTTGATCTACAGGTGCATAAGCAGGCCTTGGGGCATATCCATACAACGTCAGTTGGCCATTACGCCGCGCTCTGTCCGCTAAACAATGTCTTACATGCCGCAACACCAGGCATTTCTGAAGAGGAGCGTCATCTTCCTCGAGAGACAAGGGTCACTCTGGCTCAATTACGCTCTGGATATTGTAGCAGGTTAAACTCCTACATATCCAGACTGAACCCTGATGTGCCGCATGTATGTCCGGCATGCGGCTCGTCCCCCCACAATACCAATCACTTATTTTCTTGCTCTTCTGAGCCCACTCTTCTAACACCCATCTCTCTTTGGTCCAACCCTATTGAAACTGCTAGTTTCCTTGGACTTCCGTTAGAAGATATTGATGACAACTTAGGCTAAGGAAAAATACGCGTTGGGCAGGACTACACCTCGTTACAACAACAACAACGGTGACGCCCTCTGGTGGTGGGGCATCTTCGATAGATAGAAGTTAAACAGTGTCGGGGATAGGACACCACCCTGTGGCACCCCCTGTCTAATACTAGTATGAAGTGGATATTTCCCGACTAGTATGAGTTCTACCAGAAAATTCTAGTTGTATACTAGTATGAAGTGGATATTTCCTGACTAGTATGAGTTCTACCAGAAAATTCTAGTTGTATACTGGTATGAAATGGATATTTCCTGACTAGTATGAGTTCTACCAGAAAATTCTAGTTGTATACTAGTATGAAGTGGATATTTCCTGACTAGTATGAGTTCTGCCAGAAAATTATAGTTGTATACTAGTATTTTTCTGACTAGTTTGAGGTTTCACTGCAGGGATCTTGTATGAGAGTGGCATGATTGACTGTGTCAAAAGCTTTCGACAGGTCAAGTGCCACTAACACAGTCCTGTAATTTGGTTGGTTTTGAAGGCCGCTATTTATTTGCGTTGTAATGGCATTGAGTGCGGTGGTGATGCTGTGAAGCTTACGGAAGCCATGTTGATGACTAGCCAGGTGCAGATTTGCAGTATAATACGGGAGCAAAATGGACTCTAGCGTCTTCACTACCGGCGACAAAAGTGATATAGGGCGATATGAATCGCCTATGTTTGCCGGCTTTTTAGGTTTTAGTAGTGGAACCACTCTCGCCTTTTTCCATATTTCAAGAATGACGAAAGTGTTCAGTGAAAGACTGAATAGAGCCGCTAAGTATTTGTGTCCCTCATGGAAATGCCGTCGGGGCCGATGGATTTTGAGGGCTTAGCCTGTCTGATGGCTTCCTTGACCTCTGAAGCAGTGATGACAATGGGCGTGTTTTGGTTTTTGTATTTACGCGCCTGTCACATGGTTCTACGTTTAGCTCCATCGGGCGGGGAATGTAGTACAAATTGTCTACAGAAGGAGTTCGCACATCCCCTAGGGTCCTTCTTCACCCTGTCGCCGAAAGTAATATCTACTTTATCCTTTTGTTGCGTTGGATTTGATAGAGCTTTGACCGTAGTCCATAATTTGCCAACACCATCAGAGAGGTTGCATTGCTCTAGGTGTTGTTTCCATTTGGCCAGTTTATGTTTATCGACCAACCTACGAGTTTCCGCGTTGAGATCCCTTATACGGGGGTCTGCGGGATTGAGACTTCGCACTTCATCTCTTTCTCTAGCCATGGCCGCTGCCTCCGCGGGGAAATTTGGTCTTATTTGAGATATTCGACCCGCAGGAATGAAGCGTTTAGAGGCCAAGTCAATGATGTTGCGGAAGTCTATTTCGCCTTTGCGTACGTCCGTAGGAATGGATAGAGCAGCCAATAATTCGTCCGCATATGTCTGAAAACTGTCCCAGTCCGCCTTGGTAAAGTTAGTGTATGTACCATGCTCAGGTATAATAAAGTCCGTCGGTCGTTCGATGGTAATGACTATTGGGAGATGGTCAGACGCTAACGTGAGTATGGGTCGCCAATTTGTGTTGTTCAATAGTCCTGCGCTTACGATATAAATAGCTGGCGAACTATAGCAATTACCCGATACTCTCGTTGTGGCGTCTCTGTTCAGTGTACAGAAAGCCGTATCATCTATTTGTTCTGCAAGTACATGCCCCCTATTGTCTGCTGGCAGGTTTGAGTGCCACATGTCGTGGTGCGCATTGAAGTCGCCCAGGATCACGCGGTTATCTCCTCGTAGTAGCAAGCTAATGTCGGGGTGATAACCGGTGGGGCAACTTGAGACAGGGGTATGTAGATGTTAATGATTTGCAGATCGACATCTCCTGTACGGATGGTTATACCTTGGCTCTCTAAGATATCATCCGTTCCTTCGATGTCGGTATCAAATGGATCATACTGTACAGAGTTGTGTGTTATGAACGCTAGACCACCTCCCAGACCTCCTGTTACTCTATGACGGTCTTTCCGATGGATGTTATATCCGCCATAGGTAACGAGGTCCGACCTAGGACTGAGCTTGGTTTCTTGGACTGCGGCAAGTTTTATGTCATATTGCGTCATCAAATTAGTTATCTCTGCGATCTTACCAGTTAATCCGTTGCAGTTGTGCTGTAAGATTTGGAAGTGCGCCGGTGGGGTCGATGTCGAGTTAACCATAGGCTTGAGAGACGGATGCGTTCGCCCAGGTGTTGGTAGGCTAAGACCAAGGCTGTTCCTCAGCCTAGTTAGCTGTGGACCTGGTGTAACCGGGTTGGCTGGCGTCGTAGGCGTGAGGCGTGTTACAGCATGAACGCATCCGTCCAAAGGTTCCTGTTTGCGACCCCAGAGCATAGATGTACGTGGCATTGGCCTAAGCTGTTATTGCATTTGACCGATGACGCGAGCGTGTATAATCTTTGCCGACAAACAGTACACGTAGAGACAGGTGCGAGAAGATGTTGATCCTGACTCACGTGTGAATTTAAACGGGAGGGGGATGTGATGTAAAAACAGGGAGAGACTGGTGCCCGGCATTGCTCATGTCTAAACTGCTCCGGTGGGAGCAAGAGTGTTGAGCTGCTGCGCGTGATGTTGACGCCATAAGGCACGAGCTACAGTCTGGAATTTGTGTGGCGGGTATAGCAGAAGTGCTGCTAGTCGTTAAGACATTATTATTATTATTATTAGTATTGCTACTAGAAAGCGGCGGTAGAGGTGCGCTTGATCGGCGCTTACCAAGGGACGCTCGAGGGCGCAAACAACAAGGGGCCACGAAAGTGCTAAAGAAAGTATGGGGTCTGTGGATGTTAAGGTTAAGCCCTGAACGTCCAGATTTATGGACCCATCTCTTACACGAGAAGCATTGCACAGAATGCGACCGTTTAATATATATCTTTTTGCAACAGACACTGCATATCCATTCTCTTGGTCCGGGGTTCGGCTCAACGCCCGCCCGTAACAATAGAATATCGTGCAGCCCTGCTACAAGGGGGGAGGATGATAGTTTCGGAATGGGACAAAACATACTAAACAGGGTTACTTTGAAAGTGACAGTCCTTGGCCGAGGTAAAACCCCGGGTGGTTCCACTGCGCAGAGATCCATGGCGATGTCCTGGGTTTTCTGCTCTGAGAAGTGACTGTACATAAGGGAACCAACTGAACTTATAAACAATGATGCTTCTGCTGGGTACGATACCAAGCTTAGAGCAAACGTAGATCATAATGTCGCTCTCATTCAACGATGAATGCAGCCTTGTAACGAAAATGGTCCTACAAGGTGGTACGGCATTCACTTGCCTGGGGATATTGGATTGACCATTTGAAGCAAGTCTAGACTGAGCCGTTGTAGGACGAGGGACAGCTGAAACATTAGTTGTTCTAGGTGCATCAACAGAGGCTGGCAAAGTCACTGTAACAGCTGGAACACGAGTTGTTTTTGGAGCGACACCAGTCTTTATGTCGGCGTGGCCTTGTCAGGATGTCGCCTTCTCATATCAGTTCACCACCGAACGGATGTTCAGAGGATACGACGCGGACGTAGTGAGCTGATTGGACCGCACATAGAAGAATCACTCTGGCCATTCCCAGTTGAATGGCGGTCAGAAACTTTCCCCACTTGCGTGGACTTCTACACACGATCCCATCCTACGATAGGAAATAGGAACTGAAAATATTGAAAAGGTATTGAAAAGGTATTGAACTATTCTACTGCCGAAAGTGGTTACAACAGCCTTATCTCCTGAAATCTCTTACAATACTTAGGAGATGGATATCGCTTCACAAGTTAGGAGTTACCCCGTTAGGGTGTTATATAGAAAACATTTTCCCCTAAATAGCGTCATGCCTAACAAAAAAAAAAAACGAAAACTGAACTTATACCACTTGTGCTTTAAACGGCTCTTATGCATGTCTTTAGTTTTTTTATAAAAAATGTAGAGCTAAATACATGCTAATATTAATACTAAAATGTGTATTTATCCTAATCGCATGATGTTATAACAGAATTTTTGTAGTTTAACTAACCAGCTTCTATTAAATTTACTAATTACTCTGTAACCACGTATTTAATAATGTTTTATGACATTTCTAACTCCACCATATATCCTCATTACAGATGATGAAGGCATCGCGGAGTCAGGGATGTAAAAAATATCGGCTTAAGTTAAATTAAATATCGAAAAAGTGAAAAACCGTAAGCCGGAAATTGGTAACTGGAAATAAATAATCAAACTAAAATTTATTCTCGTACGTATGAAAAATCTATGGAAAATTAAGCAATGAAGGCGACAAGAAACGCGCAAATATTACTCGAATACATAAGTTGTAGAACAGAAACAATATGGACGAATTGAGGTTAGAATAGTGTACGAAGTGTGAATCTCGCAGCAACAGCAAAGGAACAAATTAAAATTATAATATTTATATATACTTAAACAAATACTTAATTAAACAATTAATTAGTAAATGTGAGAATAAAGCCATTGTTGACTTTTTTAAATGAAATGTATGATATTAAAATAAAAAACCTAAACAATACCTTTACTTACATATATACATATACATACATAATAAAAATTAAATAAGTCTGTAATTAACTAGCGAATATTTTAAAGTGAGTGTGTAACATCAGCAATGGCAGCATCAATTTTCGTTTAATTTTTATTGCATTTTTGTGCTCTAAAATACTTCCAAATATTAAAAGAATGCATATTTATCTTTAAATATAATTCTAATTTTTGGTAACTCCAAACTATTTTTATTAACTTGACAAAGTTGTAGACTTTAACAATTACTTGCACAATTTTTTTTTTTTTTTATCATACATACATATTTACTTGTACGTTTCCAGCAATAAATAAATGCCAATGTCCACGTTTTTTACGTGACAGATTCTGATAATTAATATACATATGTATGTAAGTATAATATTCAAATAATATATGAATAAATATATGCATATTAGAGCGGGTCAAATTGTATGGATGGATTTTTTTGCATCAGGAGTATAGCAAGAACGTAATCTAGGGATGATTCTAAGAAAAATTGCCCAAGAAACCATACCTCTAAAACCGATTTAGACCTCCTCAATTTTGCAAAACCCGTTTTTTTTTCAGTTTCTTCGTAAAAAAAAAAATCATTAAAAAACCAATTTTCAACCGATTTCAAGATTCTCAACGGTTTTGGGTAGAGAATTACTGACACTTTCGAAATATATATAGTGTTTTGTTCATTTGACATGTTATTCACGAGAGCAGTTTAATTTTTTTTTAAATTTTTCGGTTTTCCGGTTTTACGTCATTCTTTTGCCACTAATTGACTATGAATGAATCTTATGGACCATGCGTCGTCGAGAGGCATTCACTACTTAGTTACACTATGTACTATGTGTAAGATTTGAAAATCTCCCAAGTGACAAGAAAAATCGTGTTTTAGGGATCTAAATAAGATACTTTGCCGAAGGAAGCATACCTCTAAAACCAATTCTGATGTCCCGACTTGGTACTTTTGACTTTGAGCGCCAAAGTTTGGAAAATCCTAAGTTGACCCATTTAGACTGGCCCAATCGTGTTAGATTGTATGACCGACCCCCACTAACTTTGAAGGGCCACTAATTGACTATGAATGAATCTTATGGACCATGCGTCGTCGAGAGGCATTCATTCCTTAGTTACACCAGTTTCATTCATAGTCAATTAGTGGCAAAAAATGACGCCAAAACCGAAAAATTTTTCAAAAAACTCAACTTCTCGCGTGAAAAACATGTCTTACCATTTTCAAATGAACAAAACACTATATATATTTCGAAAGTCTCAGTAATTCTCTACCCAAAAACGTTAAGAATCTTGAAATCGGTTGAAAATTACTTTTTTTAATGATTTTTTTTTTTTACAAAGAAACTGAAAAAACGGGGTTTGCAAAATTGGGGAGGTCTAAATCGGTTCTAGAAGTTTGGTTTCTTTGGCAATTTTTCTTAGAATCATCCCTAGATTACGTTCTCGATATACTCCTGATAGGAAAAAAATTTTACCCGCTCTAATACATATATATTTAAGCATACGCATACGTATGTATGAAAATAGTATTCTTGTAAGAAAGGTAGACAATATTTTTACATTTGGGTGATTCAAAAAAACTCTTCTAGGTCTCTTTTGTATAGAAAAAATGTTTAAATTTTATTCAAAGTAAATTTTTCCATAATTGGAATTTTCGTTTAATAGTTTTGGAAAGTTTTTTAAAAACATCAAAAATTTCAAAATGATTCACTTCAAAAAATGTTTTATTCCTCACCCCCCGATTCCGTTTTCTTGATAAATAATCAACAAAAAAATATTTGTATCAACTGTTTTGAATTCTGATACCAAAATCAAAAAATATGACACACTAATTTTTTTTCTGGATTATTTATCAAGGTTGACATCATACCCTGCCGGACAGTGTTATGACATTCAGTCAGCTTTGTAATGTTGCCTTTGAAAACGTGATAGAAAATCGTGATGTTAATATAAAGCAGCTGATATTTACATCACGATTTTCTATCATGTTTTCAAAGGCAACATTACAAAGCTGACTGAATGTCATCGCATTGTCTAGCAGGGTACAGCATCGGACAGAAATGTATTGGAAAATTAAAGAAAAAAAAACAATACTGACTTAAAAGGGTTGAGTTACAGCCCTTAATTTTAGCGAGGTTTATTTTCTTATCAATTACTAATTTTTAACGAGGACGACCTAAAAGACATTTTTATCACCCTTATGTATTAGCTATATGACAGCTTAATTTTTTGTAATGTGTAGTTAAAAAATTGTAATTGTATTTGTAAAGAATTATGAAACAAAACGAAACAAGCTTGAATATAAAACAAAGATTAAGAAACATATAAACTTCAAAAGCCAAGAACAATTTAGATACTTTTATATTTTCTTACATGCATATGTTAGTAGAAAATTAAAATTTACACATCATGTATTATTTTTTAATATAGCAAACCATTTTGTTTATTGTAAAGATTGTATGTAATTTATTGAAAACAAAAATGCAAATAGCTTAAAATAAATTTTAACTTATTTCCAAATTAAACCCCATATTCATAAAAAATATAAAAGGTTTAATAAGCTGCTATAATTCACAATTTGTATGGAAATGTCATTTTAAAAAGCTTTATAAACCTCTTTTATTTTTTATGAATATGGGGGTAAAAATATAAATTAATTAGTTACTTTTTATTGGATTTTATTTAGCTTTGGGTATGTATTTTTAATTTTTACAAAAAATCGGAGTAAAAGCCACAGTACCTATGTAAATTAGGGTGATTCAAATAAAAAAAAATTTGATTTTTTCGGTCTTACCCCCTGAAAGGTTAGGTATTCATGAGAAAATAAGCTTTGCAAATAATTACCGCTGTAACTTTTTTTTTTTGCCCTTTCCCATACATTTTGTATTGGAAAAAATGCAATTTTTTTCAAACTTATTTTTTTTTAATCACCATAACGTACATTCATTAGATGAGTTTTTTCTTCATATGTTTTTCTAAGTTTTCCAGATCCTCTCCCTCCCGAGCACAGAATATGAAAATAGGATGATGTAGAGATATAAAAAAAAGGTTTGAATTTTGCAAAAACGGAGAGCGCTACTCCGAAAACTGCGATTTTTTAAATATTTAGTTGTATAGTTCGTGTCGCCGGCATGGTTCATAGGAAAAGTCATCTGCCTTTAGATTTACCTGCTTTGGGATCAATTTCATTTAACAGGTGATTTATTACTTCTAGTTTTTACTGGTACTTTCAACACCATTTCCTTATTTGGCAGCAAAAGAGGTATAATGCCTACAGGACATAAACGTGTTTATTGACACCATATACATCAATTATTTGCTGCGATGTGACGGGGACGGACCTTGTGACGTATACTCAAGGCGAATTCATACAGGTGGATTCGAGCGAATTCAGATCTACACGCACGCACACACTCCTTGTAACTGAAAATGTCAGACATAGCAACAACATAAGCAATTTGACAGCTACGATTCCATTTTCAAGGAAGAAGAAGAAACGATATGGTGGGAGGATGCCACCTGTAATGAATTCGCCTTGCGTATACTATAGTGGCCAGACACGCGGCAAAGCGCGTGGTGTAGGATTCATTGTGTATCAATACCAAGTGTGAACTCTTCTTTTGACAACACACATTAAAATGTCGGTTTGTTTACATCCTGCACATATTAAAATGTCGCCAGCACAGAATAACAGAAAAGCAAATGGCGTTGTTTAACATCCTGCACACATCAACATGGCGGTCTCCTATCTTTTACCTAATGGTAGAAAGAGATGGGAAGATGGAAAGAAGTGAGACAAAAAAGGAAATTAACCGCCGTATTTTGTAAGGCATCACTTACCGTGACTGAATTTTTGATGGCGTATAAAAGGTCAATGAAAGGAGATAGGTCGCCTTGTTGTAATGGATATTGTTGACAGAGGTAAGGACAAACCTTGCTATTTAAAATAAGGATGCCAAATTGTGTCACTCTCCATTTATACGCCATCAAAAAATCAGTCACGGTGAGTGATACCTTACAAAATACGGCGGTAAAAACAGGTGACTAAACTCACTTTGAAGTTTTCACGACTATTTCTATGATATCACACTTGTTATTAACCACAATCTCAAACAGGTGTTAAACTCATTTTGGAATTTTGACGTCTATGCAGAAGAGTTTACACTTGGTATTGATACACAATGGTAGGATTTGTGGTGGGAAACAGACTTCGAGGCCAAGTACTAGCGTTCACCCCCGTGGACGAGCGTCTCGCTGCGATCCGCATCAAGCGAGGTTTTTCAACATAACATTTATCTGCGCCTATGCGCAGACTGAGGAGACGGACGACGCAGAGAAGATAAAACTTGAACACACTTCTGCGACTTTAATGTAAGGTGGGCAAGGAAGGAGTCTCTGGTCCTACAGTTGAAAATTTAGTAACCACGATATAATATCCCCCAACGGCGCTAGGTTGATTGACTTCGCCGCTGCTCGCAAGATGGTCATCAGCAGAGCTCGGAATTTAATGTTTTTTCAATATGCTGGAAATAGGTAAAAAATATTCAAAATTTATGTTGTACGTAAAGGCTCATTTACACGGGTCGATTTTCTGGTCGATTTTTATCGAACCACTTGTCTTCAACCCTTAAATACAAGGTGAAGATCGATCGAATTACTAGTTACACGGTCGATTGAAAAAAAAGGGTTAGAAAAATCGACTCGTGTAAATCATCCTTAAGGAATAATATAATAAGTTTGGAAGAAATGCAGAATACATACATTTGTCCAAAAAAAAAAAAATTGAGTTTGAAAGAGGGGTTTACGCTAAATTTAACGGTACTTTTCTTTTTTGCTGCACTCTAAGGGTTAAAATTATATTCAAGGTCAAAGGTCAAAAAATTATTTTTTCATTTCAAAATATCTTGCAAACTGGTGAACGGATTTTGTTCCTAAATTTACTCTTCAAAATACCTTTCATTAAATGTATACTTTATTAACCCTTTGACACACTATGTACTAAAAACGAACAAAAAAGCAAATTTCGTCCAAAAACAATCAAACACTAAATTTTCTTTTAGAATGGCCATCTAACGGTTATTAAAAGTTATGTGAACAATTCCTATTATTAAATATTCCATGCCAACTCTGGGTGGTTGCCTGAACCGTAGCAACGTGCCACGGTACGCACTCTTTGGGCGGGATCCATGGTATTTATGTGCAGAATACCTTTCTGAGATGGCGGCCTTCGCTTATTATAAATAACCCTGGGATATGCCAAGTCCGGGTGGTTGCCTGAACCGAAACTAATGTGTAACATCCAAAAAGCGACCTCCAGCGCACTTCGCGAAATGACCCTGAGTTAATCGAACACCTGACCATGCCAAGTCCGGATGTGTGCTAAACTTAATAAACCACTTTTAGTCCTTGTTTTTTACTCCAAAAAAAATTAACCCTGAGCCGATTACTTTTTATAATGGAAATACACAATTTTCATAGAGAAATATGTGTATAAAATTAAAGCTTATTCCATTGTCTACAATATTTTACTATCTAATAATACCGTTAACGGGACATTTTTTCGTTTTTTAAACAGTTTTATTCATTTTCATTCATATTTTTTAGAAAAAACATAGTTTTCAAATAAAAATTTTACATAAAGGTGGGAGTGCTGTACATCAAATGAAAGGTATTTTTATTACCTAATTATTGGTATTTAACATTTTCTAATCCGATAAATAGTTTGAAAGATATTTCGATTTGCCCTTTCATGTGGAATTACCCCTAAAGTTTTTATTTGCACCAAAAAAAATTATACGTTCCAACTTTTCGCAAATACTGCTTTCGATCCATATATATATGTTTATTTTTTATTTGCGAAATGTATGTATGTATTCTGCACTTACGCCATACGTTTTTGTTTCGTATTTGTATCAGCTTATATATCTCTGGTAACGTGATATAGAATATAGCTTAGCCACCTTGGAATCCCAATAAATCTTTTTTGAATCAAAATAGTATTACCAGGATATTACATACCAATAAAAGCAAAGATAGACTCACTTAGGCCTGCTGGCCCATTTAGTCTCTTGCCCTTCCTTCTCTAAATACGCAAAACGCTGGAGCATTTCGAAACAATCATTCAGACATTCCCAGCTAGTTTTGGCTACGGCGGACCTCTTGCCGATGAACTGTTACATACTTTCAATCCCGTCCCTACAGCTGCGGCAGAAATAATATGCCGGGAAACTCATACGTCAGTATTCCAATTAATGAGCCTACAGATGGGCTCTGGGCCCCTGCGCGTTAATGATGTGCTAACTCGATGGTTGATCTACTGATATGATGCCTCTCAAATCTCATTACCCATCTTCTCCCTACTTACGGATGGAGGAATGACATGACCTAGAATGTTCTAAAACCAAATCGCTACCACGACAGTCGGCCAAGGACTGTCAATTTCGGCATAACTTCCCAAGACTTTCGGGGAGTGTTTTTGTCTTTAACAACAACGACAACAACAACAGGGCGACGCTTGAGCTTGTTGGCGAACCTTTTTCGCTTCTATTTAATGCGAGGCCAAGTCTGTCTGACACTCACATGTAGGATCCCGTTCCCAACTCGTATTAGCCTTTTCGGCGAAAACCGAGAGAAGCTTACAAAAATATGAGCGACTCGCCGACATATGTATTACAGACTGCGAGCATGGTTCAATAATAGCTTTGTTTCTTGAAATCTCCAGCAAAGAACTGTCAGCAGAAGAGAGTCTTGTAAAAAGCTGTCAAAATCTCATTTCTGCTAATTTTTCGTCGAACAGGGTTCAGCAGAAACTTGCAGACAAAACAGCGGTTACGTTTCTGATTGGCTAACAATTTGAATTTACATTTTTTGTTGTTGTTTTGCTATGTCACCGATCAGCTGTTCCTGCTTGCTGGTTTCTGCTGGACGAAAAATATCCAGCAATAACTTGCAGCGAATTGGCACTCTCTCTCTCAATTAAATGTCAAAAAGCTGCTGAATTCGCTGCTAATTTTTTCAAAGAACACTTTTTTAGGAATAATTATTCATAATTATTCAAAATTAGCAGGAAAGAAACAAAGGTAATACCATTGTGTATCAATACCAAGTGTGAACTCTTCTTTTGACAACACACATTAAAATGTCGGTTTGTTTACATCCTGCACATATTAAAATGTCGCCAGTACCGAATAACAGAAAGGCAAATGGCGTTGTTTAACATCCTGCACACATCAACATGCCGGTCTCCTATCTTTTACCTAATGGTAGAAAGAGTGGGAAGATGGAAAGAAGTGAGACAAAAAAGGAAATTAAAAACAGGTGACTAAACTCACTTTGAAGTTTTCACGACTATGTCTATGATATCACACTTTTTATTAACCACAATCTCAAACAGGTGTTAAACTCATTTTGGAATTTTGACGTCTATGCAGAAGAGTTTACACTTGGTATTGATACACAATGGGTAATACAGGTTGAGGCAAAGGCGAATTCCCATGTATTTTGTTTTTGTAAATTTGTGAACAGATTATCAAAATAAATATTCGCCCTGGACAAAAAATCTTGGTTACTTTCCATCAAGGCGAATTCATACAGGTGAGTTCGAGCGAATTCAGATCTACACGCACGCACACACTCCTTATAACTGAAAATGTCAGACAAAGCAACAACATAAGCAATTTGACAGCTACGATTCCATTTTCAAGGAAGAAGAAGAAACCATATGATGGGAGGATGCCACCTGTAATGAATTCGCCTTGCTTTCCATCAAATGTTATGTGAATCATTTTTGTTTTCTGCATTTTTAACGTAAAAATTGAAAATAAAAGTTATCTCATTAGAATAAACGGGTTGACTTTCGCACAGTGCACTATGCTTTGGAAAAAAGGAAACATGTCAAGATAAAAAAGTGCGTCGAAGTTGATTACATAAACAAATTGTGGATTAAGCCCCCGGTCTCTTATAGGAAAGTGTAATTTTTTGGGGTTTCGCGCGGTTTTTCTCGCATAACTTTTGATAGAATTGAGATATTTTATTTCTGTTTTCAGATTCTTAATTAAGACGTAAATGTGCGTCTTTAGGTACTTCATTTGATATATTTTATCCAATTTTCGGTAGGTACCCATATACATATACATATGTACACACTAAAATAAAAATTTCCTTTAGTTTCTACATTCACAGCTGAGATGTGTAGAACCTCCTCTACCATTCCCCCAAAGTAGTTTTTCCCAAAGCGTGGTGCACTCTCAGAAAGTTTCCCCCTGCTGATAACTACTACTTCGTTTCAACGAACACTGCTCAGAAAAAAAGTGAGCCAAAGTTATTACTGATTTGTTTCAACGAACACAACTAAATTAGAATTCGCCTTGAGTTTGACAATATGCCCATTTTTGTAAATAAAAAAAGTTTTAATTGTCTTGTTGATAACTCAACCTGTATAATTGAACCATGACTGCGAGTAGCCCGGTAACATTCGCCTCAAACTTCAAAACAAGGCGAATTCATACAGGTGTGTTCGAGCGAATTCAGATCTACACGCACGCATCATGAAATAAGAAAGGTGAGCAGGTGTTTAATTTTTTTCTGCTTTTTTCTGATTTTTATTGACTTTCTGGTGTCAAAGCCAACAGCCATTATGTTTTTTTCAAACACTCAAAGTCGGGCGAAAACTTAATTTGGATTTGTTATATCAAAAACTCTTGAGAATTTATCGTCCCCACATGATGCTACGAATTGTCCATTGGGGCCAAATTTAGCCGATCGTACCCAGTGGTGTGCCCAGTGAAGATGTTAAAAATTTACGTTATACAACCTTCCATAGATTTAGTGTTTGGTATTTGTTTCATTTAGTGGTCAATTGCTAATAAATTAGCTATCTCCCAAAATTTAGCTTATTTATTAGCAGTTGACCCTTAAAGGAAACATATACAATCCACGCTGCGCACAGCTTTGCTATGCGCTAAAAATTCACCAGATACTTCACTAATTTTTGGTTCCCAAATTTTGACCTTACGATCCTTGCAACCAGATTAGGCAGCTCCTGAATGTGCACCAAGGGAAGCTTAACAACTGCAACTTCAAAGCGGTGTTCACTTATATTATCAAGAATGGCCTAGCAAATACGCGGCCCAACTTCTTTGCGTTCAATGCATGGATATATTACATATTATTCAACAAAAAAGAATAATATAAAATAATTTTATCAATTTTTTCCAGCAGCAATCAGTTAGTAAAATTATTCTGTTTTGCTTCTGTTTATTTGTAAACAAACCAATGCGATTTGACACTCATTTGACAGCGGAAGAAAATGTCAACAAGAACAGCAAACACACTAAAAACACGACGACTCAACCTTTATTTATAAATCTTGCACGCACGCACACACTCCTTGTGGCTGTAAATGTCAGACAAAGCAACAACATAAGCAATTTGACAGCTACGATTTGATTTTCAAGGAAGAAGAAGAAACCATATGGTGGGACCTGTAATGAATTCGCCTTGCTTCAAAATCAAGCGAATGTAAAAAATGAAGCGATTACTGTTTGCGACTCGATCCAAATTCGTTCGCCGGAAATGTCAAAATCTGGCGAACAGAATTTGAAGGTGACAAGAAGGAAAAATTTGATTTTGTGGTCATATTCGGATCAATTGGGGCTCATTTTTGGGTTATTTTGTGTCATTTTGGAGTTATTTTGTGGACATTTTGGACTAATATTTTGGTGTCATTTTGTGGTCATTTTGGGAATATTTTGGGCTCATTTTTGTGGGTAATATGGGGATATTTTGTTGTTATTTTGTGGTCATTTTGGACTAATTTCCGGGATATTTTGCTGTTATTTTGGGGGTAATTTCGGTGATATTTTGTTGTTATTTTGTGGTCATTTTTGGACTATTTTGTGGGCATTTTGGGTATATTTTGGGGTTATTTTTTTGGTAATTTTGGGAATACTTTGGGGTCATTTTGTGGTCATATTGAGATCATTTTGGAGTTATTTTGTGGTCATTTTGGGGGTAATTTCGTGGATATTTTGGTGTTATTTTGTTGTCATTTTGGGGGTGATTTCGGGGATATTTTCGAGCATTTTGGGGTCATTTTGTAATGCCTCCCAGATATGGGTCGTAGAAGGGCAACCTTTGTCGCCGAATGTCAGGAAGACGGAAGAGCTGGCAAAATCTCTAATACCCAATTTCCAAAGCATCCTTGCGCCAAAGAGGGGTAAACGCATACGCAGACGATTTAGCTATTGCATTCAGAGGCAAGTTCCCACAAACTCTGTGTGACCTGATGCAAGTAGCACTGCGAGAGGTTTCGAGGTGGTCCCCTCGCTGCGGACTTAGTATCAACCCGGGGAAAGTGGAACTTGTCCTCTTCACCAACCGGTACAAAATACCGCCACTAAGCCTACCAGAACTAGATGGCACGCGCCTGGCCTGTCGGATAAGGCCAAGTTTCTACGCATAGTTCTGGACAGGAAATTGAATTGGAAGGAGAATGTTCTTCAGCGCCAGAAGAAAGCTTGCATCGCTCTTTACACATGCAAGAGCCATTGGCAAAAAATGAGGGCTCAGCCCTAGAGTATGCAGTTGGATCTACACGGCTATCATTCGCCCAATCCTGCTGTATGGAGTCGTCGTATGGTGGCCTGCGCTGAGCAAGGCAACATACCTGAATCTGTTGCGGAAAGTCCATAGATCCAATATGATCTGTATAAGCAGTGCGCTAAGGACAACGCCCAACGAAGCCCTCCAGGTCATTCTGGGCATTTTGCCACTTGATCGGTTCGGTCAACGGCGGCATCAGCTCTGCGCCTAAGAGAAACCTCCAGTTGGGGTGCGGGTACTATTGGACACTCCAGTATTCTGGAATCTTACAGCTTTCTCCCTCTAAGCACAGATCGTTGTGCGACCACTACAGTCGGGGATAGCTGTTTCAAAATAAACATTCCCAGCAGAGAAGACTGGGAGAGGACGGATTGGTGTCCCGAAACAAATCGTGGCACTTCCATATACACCGACGGCTCGAAGATGGACGGCAGAGTTGTAGGAGGGGTTTATTCAAGGGATTTGGACCTTGAGCTCTCCTTCAGACTACCTGATCATTGTAGCGTCTTCCAGGCGGAAGTCTCGGCAATCCTGGACGCCGCGGCCTGGTTAAGCAAACGTGTTATCGGAGAAGATATCACTATTTTCAGCGATAGCCAAGCGGCAATCAAAACCCTTGGCTCATACACGTTCAACTCAGAACTGACGCTCAGCTGTCGTCGATCTCTTCAGGAGATAGCCCAACAGAACCGCGTAAACCTCATATGGGTCCCGGGACATAGGGACATTGAGGGAAACTGTAAGGCAGACGAGCTTGCCAGGCAGGGCACGACCAAGCAGGTTCTTCATGATAAAGAGCGCTTAGGTATGCCGTTTGCCACATGCAAATTAATGCTGAAGGAGCACACTCCGTCAAGCCAACGAAAGATGGCTGCAATCCCCAGGGCGTCGGATATCGAAACAAGCCTGGCCAAAATGGGATCTTAAAAGGTGTAGACGCATTTATGCCCTAACTAGGATGGAAATCTGCATATTGATAGGGGTATTAACCGGTCACTGCCTCATTGGTAGGCATGCAGAAAGGCTAGGTGTGCCCTACCGACGATGCTGCAGGAGTTGCAAAGATGATGAGGTGGAGGAAACAGTGGAGCACCTTATCTGCAACTGTCCGGCTTTAAGCGGCGCGAGAACGCGCTTTTTGGGAGTTCCGTTCCTGGATAGCCTAAGCCAGATCGCAGAACTGGATATAAAGGACTTGATTGATGGCTTTCATAAAGTCATCTAAGTGGTTCGAGGAGGAGTAACGGTGTCAGTTTAGGAGTGTCAGTCCCGGGATTCTGCTATGTGGAAAATCCCAACAACTCAGGGATTTTCCATATGGCTGGATCCCGGGACTGACTTTTGTTGTGTTGGTGGTATCACAACGGGCCTTTCAAAACTGGCCTAAGTGTGCCTCTGCGGCAGCCACTTGATCCTAACCTAACCTAGGTATGCCGGTCGTAAGAGGCGTCTAAAATCCACCAAATCGTTCCCAAGACAGTCGGGCAGTACCGCAAGCGATTAACGGAACGTACCGGATACATCCGGCAAAGGACTCTCAACACCCGTATAACCCCTGTCTGGTCCATCACGTTACTTTTTATACAATTACTCTCTCACCTAACTAATGCTCGCATTTATCTCCGTCTTTACTCACAGTTTGGTAGTGATTTTGCAGAGTAAGTTTCGTATTTCATGAAATATGGCTATTACATACGCCTGAGAATCGTATCGTTATGGTTTATGTTACTTTTACGCTTTACATTTATTTTCAAATTAAGGTAACTTGGTCTTAATAAAAATGACTTTTATTTAAGAAATTATATTCAGATATGTGATGTTTGCAAGAATTTTTTCATATTGTCGCTCGGCGCGCAATACCGCGTATTAGATGGAAGCCAAATTGTGTAGGAGGAAGAAAAAACTAATTTTTAGCAAGGACTGAAACCAAACCCGTAAGCGTAACCGATTAAACCCGATTCATATTTCAAAACCGAAACCGTAACCGTTATTTTGATCTGAAAAAGAACGAAACCGAAACCGTTACATAAGCCGGAAACGGTTCCAAACGGGTTTGAATTTTTTTAATGTCTCAATTCTTTTAGGTATTTACTTTTACAAACAGGTACCTACCATGAAAAATGCTCAGTATCAAAATTCTGAAAGAAGAGGTTTGACTATAGTTGAATGAAGCTATCAAAAAAATTGTACTACACCTTTTTAAGTTTAAGTTCAGAAAGTTGCAATTAATATTCAGAAAATTACAATTCAAGTTCAGACAAGTAAGGAAGTCTAAGTTCGGGTGAAACCGAACATTACATACCCAGCTGTGCACATAAAATGCTGTTATTCTTTGTTTTGTATACCTAGTTTCGTAAATCTATCTCACACCGTTCTGAAGTTGTTAGCAGTCGAATTTAAAAATTGCTTGACTCATAAGTGGAAAAAATTATGTAAAGAATATGAAAGTTGATGTATGTACCAAATTATATTATTATAGCGAAATCAGTTAATTAGATATGGACTTTTCAATATTTCCACCTCCTTTCAATATAACTTTTATGAAAAAGTAGGCGTGGTCGCGAAGCGATTTCGTTTATTTTCTATAGCTGAATTTACCACAACAATAGTATGTCCTCTACGAAATTTCGTTATACTAGCATAAACTGTTCTGAAGTTATTAAGAGTCAAAATTTTAAAATTTCTTCAAATATACGTGGGCGGTACCACGCCCCCTTTTCAAAAATTTTTATAAAATCGGCCTTAGAACATCCAAATCAATACATATTGCAAATTTTATCATTGTAGCTGCTTCTAATATTGAATTAACCCATTTTATACGTTTTTCGAAATTTTCGATATCGAAAAAGGGGCGTGGTTATGGTCCGATTTTACCCATTTTCAATAGCAATCTATTCTGAACCCAAATAAGTACGCATGCCAAACTTGGTGAAGATATCTCATTATTTGCTCAAGTTATCGTGTTAACGGACAGACGGACGTACGGACGGACGGACGGACGGACGGACAGACGGACGGACATGGCTCAATCAAATTTTTTTTCGATCCTGATCATATTGATATATGGAAGTCTATATCTATCTCGATTCCTTTATACCTGTACAACCAACCGTTATCCTAACAAAGTTATAATACCCTGTGTACAAGTACAGCTGGGTATAAAAACTACAATTCAAGTTCAGAATTTCCATTTCATATTCAGAAAATTACAATTCAAGTTCAGAAAATTAAAATTCAAATCAGAATTTCCATTTCGTATTCAGAAAATTACAATTCAAGTTCAGAATTTCTATTTCATATTCAGAAAATTCCAATTCAAGTTCAGAAAGTTACAATTAAAGTTCGGAATTTCCATTTCATAATCAGAAAATTACAATTCAAGTTCAGAAAATTACAATTCAAGTTCAGAAAACTACAATTTAATTTCAGAAAACTCAAATTCAAATTCAGAAAACTACAATTCAAGTTCAGTAAATTGTTGGCATATTAGGGTGATTAAAAAAAATTTTTTCTTATGCCTTAAGTTTATGACTTTGTTATTGTAAATGTGATTTCATGTCTATTGTTGTTCTCTTAGTACTAAGAAACTGCTTCTTTTCTACCTCTTTCTTTTCTATCTTTTTCTGTGTTATAAACCAAACCCATACCTTTGATCCCCTCTGCTGGCTTTGCACATATGTATATGCTGTTGTTATTATTATCAATATAAATAGTTCCCTCTATTCTATTTTGGTGTGATGGGTTTTGGTCGGGCATCCGATATGATCTCTGGTGTTAATGAGAACCACAAGGTACTAATAGATATTTTGTGTAAGCAAACTAAAGGAATAAATGTTGTCCATTTTAATGCACGTAGTCTACATTCTGATAAGCTTGATTACGTTCGAAATATCTTTGCTGAGTCCGCCGTGGATGTTATATGTGTTACTGAGACTTGGTTTGCCTGTGATGTTTCTGATTTTGTTTATAGTATTCCGAATTACGCTTTGGTTAGACATGATCGAATGGGCAAAAGAGGGGGTGGAGTTGCGGTATACTGTAGGTCCAATCTCAGCATGAAGTTACTAGTTGAGTCGGCCGAATCTGAAACGGAGTTTGTGATATGTGAAGTTTCTGATGGCGTAAGTAAAGTTTTAGTGTCATGTGTATATAACCCGAATAAGTCTTGCACGCTGGATTTATTTTTTGACGAGCTTTCTGTGCTCTTAATAGATTATGAGCATTATATTATTTCCGGTGACTTTAATGTTAATTTACTTGTGAATGACTCTTATTCTAATAATCTTAATGACCATGTTTCGGCTGGTGGGCTTTCTATTGTTAACAAGTTAATACCTACTAGATATGCTCCTAACTCTCAGCCTAGCCTGTTGGATATTTTCATCACTTCTGACCTGAATCACATACTCAAATTTGACCAGTGTTTCTTTATATCGGATCATGACTTAATTTTTTGCTCATTAGATGTTGCGTTTAATCGTAGCTCTGTGGACGTTACTTTTACCTATCGGGATTTTAAGTCTTTAAATGCTGATGAGCTGTTTTGTGATTTATCCCGCGTTTGCTGGGAGGATTGCTGGCGCTGCGAATCTGTTGATAGCAAACTTGACTTCCTCAATAAAAACCTAATGGAAATGTTTAATGCGCATGTGCCCATTCGTTCGGCAAGAGCCATGAGCAAATCATGCCCATGGTACACTAAGGAGGTTTTTCTTGCTATTAGAAAACGTAACCGGTTGCATGCGAAATGGAGAAGAGCTCCAAATGACTTCTCGTGGTGCCAGTACAAGATTTCCAGAAATGAAACGACAAATATTATCCGTCTGGCAAAGAAGAGGTATTGTAATGCGAAGCTTGATGCATCCCTTCCAGCTAAAGAGTTGTGGCGGAACCTAAAAAAACTCAATGTACATGGAAGTGCCAATTTAGAATGTGAATACAATCCTGATGTTCTAAATGAATTTTTCATCAGTGCAAACAACAAGATGAGCGCTCCACTGTCCAATGAAGATACTCTGTCAGATGATAGTTCTGTTAATAAATTTAGTTTTTCAGGAGTGAGTGAGAGTGAGGTTTTGAAAGCATTAATGGGAATTAAGTCGAACGCGGTAGGCGAAGATGGAATTCCCCTTAAATTTATAAAAATTGTACTGCCATTTATCCTTGGTACTATAACGCATATAATAAACCATTGTTTTACGAGTTGTTCTTATCCGTCAGAGTGGAAAAAAGCAATTATTATCCCAGTTCCTAAAAAAACTAATGCAGCTAACCCATGTGATTATCGTCCGATTAGTATTTTGCCTGCACTCTCGAAGGTGTGTGAATCACTAATGGCAACGCAGATAACATCGTTTATTCAAATGAGAGACTTACTCTCACCATTGCAATCTGGCTTTAGGTCTGGGCATAGTTGCTCTACTGTAATAACAAAGATTTTAGATGATATCAGGATAAATTTTGATCAAGGGGAGTTAACTCTTCTTTGTCTTCTTGACTTCTCGAAAGCTTTTGACTGTGTTAATCACAAGCTCTTATGTAACAAACTCAAGTATAAGTTTGATTTTGATGACACCTCTCTAAGGCTGATGTCTAGCTACCTTGAAGAAAGATCACAGAAAGTCAAAGTAAAAGATATTTTCTCTCAGCCTAGAACTATTGTTGCAGGGGTTCCACAAGGGTCAGTGCTTGGACCGTTATTGTTCAGTATTTTTATTAATGATGTGTTTTCTGTGTGCCAGCATGTCAATGCTCATGCGTACGCTGATGATCTACAATTGTACTTATCCAGTCGTATTGGCTTAGTAGATGATCTGTGCTACAAGATTAATAGCGATTTGGCAGCGATATCTGCGTGGGCTAGTCTCAATTGTCTATGTTTAAATGCACAGAAATCCTTCGTTCTGCCTATTACCCATGGTGTAAGTCATCCTGAAGATATACCCAAATTATATATTGGTACCTGTGCTCTCACTGTTACTGAAAAAATTAGGAATTTAGGTATTGTTATCAACTCCAGACTGAATCCTCGTGATCATGTGAACAAAGTTGTGAGTAGTGTGTATGCTGTGTTGCGTCGCCTTAGAATGTCTTCTTATATTACTCCACTAGATATCAGGCTAAAATTAGCCAAGCAGCTCGTCTTACCACTATTTACATACTCTGAAGTGGTTTATAGCAAACTCGACTCAATCTCCTTGCATAAAGTCAATGTTGCGTTTAATAATGTAACGCGGTATGTATATGGCCTTCAAAAGTTTGATCATATCTCCTCATGGAAGACTGCTATCTTGGGGTGTAGCATTGAAAATTATTTGGCAGCGCGTAACTGCATATTTTTGTACAAGCTGATTGAGTACCGAACTCCTCAATACCTTTTTGTTAAACTTACGATGACCATGTCGAGGCGACATCAAATTCTGATTGTTCCAAAGCATAACTACCTGACATCTACTAGACTGTTTTTTATTAATGCCGTGAGACTTTGGAATGCCATTCCACAGCCTATTAGGACCTTGCTGAATAGAGGTAACTACAAGATGGTAATACATGATTACTTTAAGAGCATATGAATTATTAATGATACTGTAATCCTTTCATCTTTCTTATCTTTCTTTCCTTACCTCCCACCCCATTCTATTCTACCCGCTTCATTCTATTCTACTCACTTCTAAGCTTTGTTTTCAATTTTTCCTCTACTCATTAGTTATGTAAGGATTTATGTTACTTTTATAAAAACTTAAATTATGTGCCATTATTGCGACTGATGCACTTTAAAAAGACTCTGTCTTAGATGTGCAATTCAAGATCTCTCAAATAAATTATTATTATTATTATTATTAAAAGTTGGCAATTGATAAGAAAATAAATTTCACCTTAACAAAAAAAAAAAAAATAACAGTATCTTCTGATTTATTATGCCTTCAGATTTAATATTTGTATTATTATTTACTTTTATGTAATGAAAAGAGTAACAATCATACTAACATTATGTGGTATTCACATTATTAATAACAAAAATAATTAACAAGATATCTTGATTACGTGTTTGTGCGTCATTTTTATGCACTATGTAGAAAACAAAAAAAAATTATTTTTTTGGGTGTTACTCTTTTAAAAGTTAGTAATTAATAAAAGAATAAACAGAAATAAAAAAATGTTATATGTAGAAAAATATACCTATGTTATAAAAAAATTAATAAATTAATTAGGTTAGAGCGCTTATTTTTTGCGAGGTTTATTTGGTTATCAATTACTAACTTTCGAAGGGTAAGACCTGAAAAATGTAATAATTTTTTTGTGTGTATAAATCATAATATATGGATTAAATATGAATTTTTTATCCACCGGCCGGCATATCACGTAGCGAAAGGGCAACAGCATGAAAACTAAAGCAGTGCTGCGTTGCTCTGGCGCAATCTCCACCAGTTCACCCAAGTTGTTGCCTAAATCACACCACTTCTGCAGAACCGTCCCAATCCAGCGCCTGCTGAAGAAGAACTCACCTTACCAAGGGAGACAAGAGTGACCTTGGCACAGCTTAGGTCTGGATATAGTGTAAGGTTAAACTCCTACTTATCCAGACTTAATGATACAATCTTAAATACATGCCCTGCATGTGGTAGGACCCCCCATGATACTCTACATCTCCTCAATTGTTCATCTGAACCTACTCTTCTAACCCCTCTGTCCCTCTGGACAAACCCTGTTGAAACTGCACGTTTCCTTGGACTCCCCTTAGAAGAGCTTGATGAAGATCTTCGGAATGATCATACACTCTAGACAGGGCAATGCATTGTTAACAACAACAACAACAACAACAACAACAGCGCCTGAAAAAAGCTGCATTAAAAGACCCCCGTTGTCTGTCAAACGTTATCACCGATGATGCTGAGATAGCCCCTATAAGGTGGACGTTTGCGCCACGGGAGGCTGGCAGCATCTGCACCGCTCGGTCTCCGCGTTTAGACCTACCGAGCGAATGCCGGCAAAACAAATTAAAGTTTGTCTCGTCTATGTATACGACTTGCTTACCTGCCTGTATGTGTGCGTTTAATTGTGTTACATATTCTGCTGTTGTTGTTGTTGTTGTTGTAACGATGTGTAGTCCTGCCCAACGCGTATTTTTCCTTAACCTAATTGTCATCAATATCTTCTAACGGGAGTCCAAGGAAACTAGCAGTTTCAATAGGATTGGACCAAAGAGAGATGGGTGTTAGAAGAGTGGGCTCAAATGAGCAAGAAAATAAGTGATTGGTATTGTGGGGGGATGAGCCGCATGCCGGACATACATTCGGCACATCAGGGTTCAGTCTAGATATGTAGGAGTTTAACCTACTACAATATCCAGAGCGTAATTGAGCCAGAGTGACCCTTGTCTCTCGAGGAAGATGACGCTCCTCTTCAGAAATGCCAGGTGTTGCGGCATGTAAGACATTGTTTAGCGGACAGAGCGCAGAGTAATGGCCAACAGACGTTGTATGGATATGCCCCAAAGCCTGTTTGTGCACCTGTAGATCAAATGGCGTTGTTATATAGTGACGGATCTCATCAAAATGTTTACGTAGATGCGACCTTATGGTCCTAGGAGGCGGAATGAGTTCAAGCAGTTGTCTACCGGGATGCTGTGGTTTACAGCAGTTCAGTAGGTACTGCTTGTTTAGCATTTCATTATGCTCCCTAACTGGAAGCATTTCCACCTCATTATGTATATGAGATATAGGTGACATAAGGACGCACCCCGTAGCGGTTCTGAGCGCGGTGTTTTGACAGGCCTGAAGCTGATTCCAGTGAACGTCTGCAAGCCCCGGCGACCATATCGGCGACGCATAGTTCAGGATCGGCCGACCAATTGCCTTGTACGTTACCAACAACGTTTCTTTGTCTTTACCCCATGTACTGCCGGCTAGTGACTTGAGGATTTTGTTGCGGCTCTGTAATTTTGAGACAATTGCGGCTGAATGGGCAGCGAAAGTGTGCATGGTGTCAAAAGTCACTCCTAAAATTTTTGGGTGAGCGAGAGTAGGTATTTTATGATCACCTACATAGATTTCTAATTCCATGCCAACCTGCGCCGTCCACGTCGTGAATAAGGTCGCCGAAGACTTTGTTGGCGACAATGTCAAGGTTCGGGCAGTGAAGAACTCGACTAGAGAGGGGAGATAACCATTTATTTTGGAGCACAGCTCATCAACGGAAGTACCAGTTGCCAATATCGTGCAATCGTCTGCGTAAGAAACAATCGTAACTTCTTCTGGTGGAGGAGGAAGCTTCGAAATATAGAAGTTAAACAATAACGGGGAGAGGACACCACCCTGTGGTACCCCTTGTTTTATCTTCCTGGCTTTAGATTTTTTGTTTCTAAATACAACAGACGACCGACGACCACTGAGATAATTGGCGGTCCAACGCTTTAGACAGGCGGGGAGTGACGAGTCTTCCAAATCAGCTACAAGTTGCCCATGATTTACTGTGTCAAAAGCTTGACTCAAATCAAGTGCAACTAGAACCGTCCTGTCATTAGGCCTATTTTGATTAAGACCGTCAGTTATCTGAGTGTTTATGACATTTAGAGCAGATGTTGTGCTCCTACCTTTCCTGAAGCCATGTTGGTGCTCGGCTAACATCAAGTGTGATGTGTAGAGCGGGAGTAGGACCGCCTCAAGTGTCTTTACTACTGGCGAGAGGAGTGATATCGGGCGATATGACTCCCCAACGTTAGCTGGCTTGCCAGGCTTTAGTAGTGGGATCACAGTTGCCTGCTTCCATTTGTCGGGTATGACAGCTGTGATCAGAGACAAATTGAACACGGCCGTTAAATATTTGACTCCCGCTAGGCCGATGTGTTTTAGATGCACCATGGCTATGCCATCAGGGCCGATGGCTTTGGAGTTTTTGGCCTTCCGGATGGCCTCTTGAACCTCTGTAGCGGTGATGGGAACGGGGGCATAGTTTTTGTGTTTATGCGCACGCCTGAAGATTCCACGTCTAGCCCTGTCTTGCGCAGGGTGTGGGACATATTGTCGACAAAAAGCCTGTGCACATTTCCTGGGGTCATTTATTGTCTTGTCACCAAAGGTAATGTCGACATTTTTTGGTGGACCCGAAGGATTCGACAAGGACTTGACGGTGGACCATAATTTCCCAACACCGGTAGAGAGGTTACAAGACCTGAGGTGCTCCTCCCATTTGGTTTGTTTGTGTTCGTTAACCAGCCTTCTGATTTCCACGTTGAGATCACCGATCTGTGGGTCAGATGGATCGATGTTGCGTATGAGGTCACGTTCGTTGGCCAAGGCTGCGGCCTCAGCTGGGAAGTTAGGCCTAATATCTTTTATCCTACCAGCTGGTATGAAACGGGCTGTAGCCTTTTTAATGACCTCACGTATGTTGCGCTCGCCAACGTGTACGTCAGTGGGAATGGGAAGATCACCAAAGGAGCTCTCCGTGAATTCCAAAAAGCCGACCCAATTGGCCTTTTTGAAATTCACGTAAGTACGTTTCTCCGACGTGATAAAATCCGTGGCACGATCGACAGACAGGATGATAGGCAGGTGGTCGGATGACAGGGCCACCATAGGTTGCCAGTTGATGCTGTTAATTAACCCCGGGCTAACAATAGTTAGGTCCGGGGAGCTACTGCAGTTAACAGCCATCCTAGTTGAGGAGTCTCCGTTCACAGTACAGAAAGAGGAGTTATCAATTTGCTCGGCTAATTCCCGTCCTCTGCCGTCCACCGAAAGGTGTGAATGCCACATATCATGATGGGCATTAAAATCGCCCATGATGATACGGTTATCGCCACAAAGAAACGCCCTAAGGTCAGGACGATAACTTCTGGGGCAGCAGGTGACGGGAGGAATGTATATATTGATTAGCTCGAGATCAACGCCACCAGCTTGTATAACTATACCTTGACACTCTAAAGGTAAGTCACTTTGGTCAGTGTTGATATCAAATTCCCTATACTGCACCGTATGGTGTACAAGGAACGCGAGACCACCTCCGCCGTCTGTACGATCATGCCGGAGTACGTGGTAGCCTCCACTCGCTCGGAGATTCGAGTGGGGGCCAAGTTTTGTCTCCTGGATTGCACCAATTTTGATTTTATGTAGCTGCATAAATGTGGTTATCTCCGCTATCTTGCCGGTCAAGCCGTTGCAGTTAAATTGCAACAATTTAAATTGCGAAGGAGAGGCAATGGCCACTCTGGGAGTTAAAGACTGATGTGTTCGCCTAGATGGTGGTAGGTTATGTCGCGATATTGATCTCCGTTGCAGTCCTGAAGCCGACGGAATTCGTTCACTATTAGATGAGTGTACTTCCGTCGGCGTTGAGGGCTGCACAACTCGACAGCAAGGCGCGACAAACACATCAGTCCAGAGATTTCTGTTTGCGAGCCCAGAACATATGCGTAGGTGACACAGGCCTAGGCAGGAGTTGCACTTGACCGATGCCACAGACGCATATATCCTGTGCCGACATACAGTGCACGAAGAGTGAGGGACCAGAAGTTGATGGACTTGACTTTCATTCGTGCTAGTGCCGGAAGAAGTTATTAAAGAGTTTAGAGACGGGGGCTGAAGCTCAGTAGTGCTACAAGCATCAACCGATGTGCTACGAAGAAAGTAGCCATGAGTGGGTGCTTGTGCTGTTGATGCACTAGGAAGTAAGCTACAGCCGGGAACACATATATTCTGCTGGGCAATATAATTATTGCAGGTCGTGGAGACTTGATTATTATTAGAGGGCGATAAAGCAACATATGAGCGTCGCTTGCCTCGGGACGTCCTACGACGTGAACAGCAGGGCGCCACAAAATTTTTATAGAAACTAATGGGCCGATGTGCTTTTGGATCTAGTCCGGAGCAACTAGATTTGTGCAACCAACCTTTGCATGATGCACACTGTACTGAGTGTGATCGTCTTGTATATATTTTCTTCCGACAAACGCAGCAGAACCATTCTCTTGGGCCAGGATTTGGCTCAATGCCAGCCCGGATCAAGAGAATAAGGAGCAGCCGTGCTGCAAGGGGCTGTTCCGGGGATGACAATAGGTGAGGGAATCGTGACGCGTTAGACAGGGTCACTTCGAAATGTATTGCTCTTGGCCGAGTCATTAAAAAAAAAAAAAAAACCCGGGTCGTTTCGGTACGAAGGGTATTGTACAGGTACAAATACCGTTCTCGCAGAACCGGCAATACGTTTGGTCTTATTTTGTATTGAATTTAGTGTAATGGGTTGTGAGTGTATTTTTTTTTTAGTGTAATCATTTTACCTTCAAGGTAGTTATTTATAGTGGTAAGGGACAGCGATACATTGAAGTTTGTCAAAATTTCAAAGTTTGTCAAAATTTTGCCTTTTATTTGTAAAAGTGTCAGGCTGCTCTCCCGCTCCAACCAGCTTAGCAACTCTTCAATTTGCACCTCAGTGAGCTTGGTAGGCTTGCTACTGTGGGGGTTACTTGTTGTAATATACTTTGAATATAAAAATATTTTATTTTTTGTAAATCATGTTTTCTTTTATTTTACAATATTTCAAAATATGAAAATTTAAGATTATTAAAAAAATAGATATTTAAAAAAATATAACTTAAAAATATATAATCTGTTATTATTTTATATATAGAATACCTCCATATATTGGCGATCCTACATGAATCTGAATTATTTGAGATTTTTAACGCAAACTTAAACACATATAATAGAATACCGAAAAAGAAGTTCGTGATCATGTATTGAAACCTGATTCAATTTCTAAATGTGGCTTACTATCTAATAACATTATCATCAAGCGGCAATCTCTTTAATATCATCATCATCATAATCTTTAATATACATTTATATAATCTTACATTTTAATCGATGTCATTGAATGTTATACAATCACTATAAAAGATATCTACGAAAGCTAATCCTACAACTATCTACAAAGATATCTACGAAAATTAATTTTACAACTATCTACAAAGATATCTACGAAAGCTAATTTTAAATTACAACAATCAGATCAGCAACAATTACAACATTAACAACAACTAAATAACAACGGGATATCAAAGAACAACAATTAATCGATTTAATTACAAATTTCTACAATCAACTATTTTATTTGATAAACATTTTATAATATTAATTATACATACAATTTCTTATTTTTAACGTAATACAAATATTTACGATGTGAGTATTAAATTATCAAATTCTACAATCATTATTATATACAAATCTTTAACAAAAATTTACTACCTATTTATAATTGAGAAACAATTTAAATATTTTTACAAATTTTAACTTTTTACTTAGTTTTATTTATTTAAATCTGTTAACTATTTTCATCTGTAAACTTCCTCTCCAGAGAACTATTAAATATTTCAATTTTTGATGCTTTTACGTTCTCCAATACGTACTCGTTCTTCTACTCTTACAGAAAATATTAATAATAATAACACAAATAATACAATGTCTCTAAATCAAACACAAAATACAAACATACATACTACACACGTTGACACTGATCCAAATATTACACAAATAATTAATTCAAACAATATTACACCATTTGAAAATAATTTTAGAACAAATCAAATTAAAACAATCAAATTACCTATATTTTGGGAAGAATGTCCAGAAGCATGGTTTGTTCTAGTTGAAGGACAATTTGAAATTCATAATATCAATGATGATAATTTCAAATTTCAAAATATTCTTCTTGCCCTTCAACGAGAAACCGTCAATAAAATTATAGACATTATAAATCCACCACCGATTATTAATAAATTTGAAACAATTAAAAAAGCTCTTTGTGAGAGATTCTCTCTTAGTGAAGAAAAGAGACTTGAACAATTATTTTCTAATATGGAACTTGGTGATCGTTCACCATCCGAACTTTTTCGACATATGAAGTCCCTTATAGGATCAAATTCTATAGTTAGTCGTGAATTACTTTTTAAATTGTGGATTAGGAAATTACCACAACAAATTCAAATTCATTTAACATCATCTAACAATTCAAATATTGATGAAGTTATTATACTTGCCGACAAAATTTTTGATTTGCTCAATCAATCACATTCATCAAAATCGACTATTACAAGTATAAACAATAATAATCTTGAAAATTGTGTTAAAAGCTTAACAGAATTAACTTCAGCAATTTTTCAAAATCTTAATCAAATTAATAATGATATTAACGAATTAAGAATGAGATCTAGATCTAGATCAACAGAAAGACAAAAACCTAGATCTAAATCTCGAAACAATTCATATAGAAGAAATTTTAGTCCAACAAATAATATTTGCTGGTATCACAAAAAATTTAGAAATAATGCTTATAAATGCATACCTCCTTGCAATTTTAATCAAAATAATACAAATTCTAATCAAAATTTAAATTAAATCGTTCCATTATGATGGTGACGGATAATGGAAATATTCCCAAACCAACTCGTCGCCTATTTGTTTTTGATAAATTTAATAAACTTAATTTTCTTATCGACACTGGTGCAGTAGTATCAGTTATTCCATTTTCTAAATTCAAAATCTACAAACGTGATTCAGATCTTACATTATCGGCTGCAAATGGCTCTTCTATTGAAACATTTGGAACTAAACTTTTAAAAATTGATTTAGGTTTACGAAGAGATTTTGAATTTCCTTTTATTATTGCAAATATTTCTACACCAATTTTAGGAGCGAATTTTTTAGAAAAATTTGGAATTATAGTTAATATTAAAAATAGAGAAATTGTAGATTCAACTACTAAATTAAAAGTTTCTGGATCATCGGGGTTTTGCGATATTTTCTCTCTTAAAATTCCAATTTCAGAAAACAAATTTTCTAAATTATTAAATGAATTTCCTTCTATTACCTGTGAACCAGATTACACTAAAGAAGTGAAACACCATACGGTTCACAGGATTGAAACAAAAGGTATACTTCCATTTTCTAGACCCCGACGTCTTGATCCAATTAAACTCAAAATTGCAAAAACTGAATTCGAATTTTTAGTTAAAACTGGTATATGCCGACCATCAAACTCTCCAATTGCTTCTCCTCTTCATCTCGTTCCCAAAAAAGAACCAAATGATTGGAGACCTTGTGGAGATTATAGAAGATTGAATTTTATTACTACACCAGATAGATATCCTTTGCCACATATTCATGACTTAACTATTGATTTGAAAAATAAACATTTTTTTTCCAAAATCGATCTTGTCCGTGCTTATCATCAAATTCCCATGGCAGAAGAAGACATCCACAAAACCGCAATTACTACTCCATTTGGAATGTTTGAGTTCATTCGTATGCCTTTTGGTTTACGAAATAGTGCTCAAACATTTCAACGTTTTATTAATGAAGTATTTTCTGATTTTAATTTTGTATTCACTTATATTGATGATATTTTAATTGCTAGTGACAATGAAAAACAACATTTAGAACATTTAAAATTGATATTTAAAAGACTTGAGGAATACAATTTAAATATTAAACCTTCTAAATGCATTTTTGGTGTAGACAAATTAGATTTTTTAAGCTACCAAATTTCCTGTGAAGGTATTAAACCCTCTTTAGAAAGAATTGAAACTATTACAAATTTCGAAAAACCAACTTCTATCAATAAATTACAAAAATTTTTGGGCATGGTTAATTATTATCATCGCTATGTTAAAATGTTAGCAGCAGAACTCAGTCCTCTGCATGAAATGTTAACATTTTCTGTGAAAAATAAACTCAAACAACTTAATTGGACCAATGAAACTATTATTGCTTTCGAAAACGTTAAAAAACTGTTTGCTAAAAATACTTTACTTACTCATTTTGACAAAAATGGAATTTTGTCATTAGCTGTAGATGCATCAAATATTGCAATTGGAGCTGTCTTACAACAAAAAACCAATAATATTTTAGAACCTTTAGCGTATTTTTCAAGAAAATTAACCCCAACAGAATGTAATTATTCTACTTTTGATAGAGAACTTTTGGCAATTTATAATTCAGTTAAACATTTCAAACATTTCCTTGAAGGTAGAACATTTACCATTTATACCGATCATAAACCTTTAACCCATGTTCTAAATTCTAAAGTAGACAGATCTCCTCGTCAATTACGTCATCTTGAATATATTGCACAGTTCACTAATGATATACAATATATACGTGGAAAAGACAACATAGTTGCCGATACACTTTCCCGTATTCCAGAAGTAAACGTTATTTCAACTCAAGATATTAATTTAGAAACTTTATTTAAAGAACAACAAACAGATAAGATGTTACAAAAAATATTATCTGATACAAATGCTAAAACTAATTTAAAAGAAATAGATATTCCAATCCTAAATTTAAAAATTTGGTGTGATATTTCTCAACAACCATTTAGACCATATGTTCCACTTTCAATGAGAAGAATTATATTTGACAAAATTCACTCTCTATCTCATCCAAGTACTCGAACAACTAGAAAATTGATTCAAACTAAATATTTTTGGCCTAGTATGCGTAAAGAAATTAATGAATGGTCATCATCTTGTATTAGTTGTCAAAAATCTAAAATTACGAGAAATACAAAAACTCAAATTCAAAAAATTCCAATACCTTCTGGTCGTTTTGAACATATTCACATGGATATTGTTGGTCCTCTTCCTATATCAAAAGATTATCGTTATCTTCTAACTATTATTGATAGACATACTCGTTGGCCTGAAGTTTATCCACTTAAAGATATTTTAGCAAGTACAATAACAACTACTTTTGTTCAAAATTATGTACCAAGATTTGGTGTTCCACTAAATATTACAGTAGATCAAGGTTCTCAATTTACTTCGAAAATTTTTACTGAATTAACCAAATTATTAGGTACACATAAAATTCATACTTCACCATATCATCCTCAAGCTAATGGTATGATAGAGCGTTTTCATAGAACACTTAAGACAGCTATTATAACTTCAAATGATTCTACTCACTGGTCTGAAATTTTACCATGGATTCTTCTTGGCTTACGTACATCAATTAAAGATGATTTAAAATGTTCTTCTGCAGAACTTGTTTATGGACAAACTCTTCGATTGCCTGGTGAATTAATTGTTTCCAATAACCATAATGAAAATAATTCTTCAAATGAAATTCTTCAAAAATTAAGACAACATTTTTCACTTACTCGTTCAACAATTGTACATCATAATAAAGATACTCATTTTATTCCCAAAAATTTAGATAGTTGTGATTACGTTTTTGTTAAAGTTCTTCATAAATCTAACTTAGAAGCACCTTATGAAGGACCATTCAAAATTATCTCAAAACACAAAAACACATTTAAAATACAATATGGAAACATTATTAAAACTTTTTCAATTAATTTACTAAAACCAGCAAACACTATTATTCACCCACATTCTAATTCAAATACATTTCAAGAGAAGAAAACAAAAAGAGTAACGTTTAACATTAATTAATTTTTTTTTTTTTTTTTTTCATTTATTTTCGTTTTTCTGGAGGGGGAGTATATGTGGGGGTTACTTGTTGTAATATACTTTGAATATAAAAATATTTTATTTTTTGTAAATCATGTTTTCTTTTATTTTACAATATTTCAAAATATGAAAATTTAAGATTATTAAAAAAGTAGATATTTAAAAAAATACAACTTAAAAATATATAATCTGTTATTATTTTATATATAGAATACCTCCATAGCTACCACCCATAGCTTTCCTTTCGGTTCTTCCACTTAAAACCCAGGTATACGCAGTTTTGTAAACTATCCCTAAAGATACTGCCAAAGCCGGCCAATCTTCACCACGATTTGCTGCCTGAACAATTCTTTCCCGATCTTGAGAAGAGTATGTTTTATATTTAGATCGCTGAATATCTTCAGTGTCTAAGGCAAATCAAAAATATATTGTTAGACAATGTAAATAAAATCGGGGGAAAAACATGTAGACAATAACATTTTCACATAGTAGTTGAAATACTTACCGTCGATTTCAGCTCTGCATATTGTACAAATTTTTGGCTCTGTCCGAAAGAACGATTCAGTACACTTTTTGTGATACAGGTGCCTGCACGGGAGAGCGCGACATACAAGATTGTATGCAATTACATGTAAACATATGGGGCAGTTATCTTTTAACTCCATTTCAAGTTCTTGTTTTTAGGTCGAATATGTATATCCCTAAACACGAAATTACAAACTGAAATTTCTTATAAAAACTTTTCAAGCGCACAGTGGAAATTTTTTAAAGTAAACTATGTGAAAATTTCTGAACTTGAATTGAAATTTTCTGAATTTGAATTTTAATTTTCTGAACTTGAATTGTAATCTTCTGAACTTAAATTGTAATTTTCTGAATTTGAAATGGAAATTCTGAACTTGAATTGTAATTTTCTGAACTTGAATTGTAATTTTCTGAACTTGAATTGTAATTTTCTGAACTTGAATTGCAATATTCTGAATATGAATGAAAATTCCGGACTTGAATTTTAATTTCCTGAATTTGAATTGTAATTTTCTGAAATTGAATTGTAACTTTCTGAACTTGAAATGGAAATTCTGAACTTGAATTGTAATTGTCTGAATATGAATTGTAACTTTCTGAATATGAATTGCAACTTTCTGAATATTAACTGTAACTATCTGAGCTTGAAAAGGAAATTCTGAATTTGAATTGTAATTTTCTGAATATCAATTGCAACTTTCTGAACTTAAACTTAAAAAGGTGTAAATCCCAAAAAGAAATGTTCAGGCTTATCTCAGAAAGCACCACTCTTATTAATGACTAATCGTCAAAATTTTATTATTATTCAGGCAGGTTCTGAAATTTATTTCCGAATAAAATTTGTGAAAATTTTGTCAAATTACATAGGAATTTTAAAATTTTCACATTTTATTCGGAAGTGAATTGCCAGAACCTGCCTGTTTATTTCATTGAGCTTCCATATTAAAATTTTTCTAATAAAAAAAATTAGAGTTAATTTTAAGAATTTGGTTTGCTAAAATTTCATCCACGTATAGCGTCAGTAATATTTATTATTAATTGAGGTTAGCTTTTTGTAGTCATATTTATTGTGTTCGTGTTTTTATTTGGAAACCGAAATAAATGTTGAAGAACGAAACCTGAACCGAAACACGTTACAAAACCGAAACCGGAACGTTATTTTAATATTACAGAAATATTGTATTTATGTATAAATTCATGTCTATAAAACATATTGCTTATTATTCTAGTTACATTAAAAGTTATCAATTTGAAATTAGTATATTGGGCTCGATGGTGTGTAGAATGTTAAATCCTTTATGTAAAATACAAACACGCAAGACTCCACATTCCACCAAAAATTTCGAAAACTGTAATTTTAAATTTAAGTTATTATAAATATAATTAAATGTCAAAATGGATGAGTTAGAAAAAGGAAAAATACCTGAACAGCATGTTCGTGCGTATTACTAATACATATTACAATACAACCGTACAACATCTCCTCCAACTGTGGTATACCAAGCGCATCCAAACGTGGCTCCAATAACTGTGATGCATTAAATGGTATATTTACACTGTATGGCGCCCGGACATGAGTAAATTCAATAGCACTACGTATGTCCAGAGCACACATAGCTGTAGGCGCATTATGTAGGAAGTGTGTAAAATCATTTGCGCTGATACGGGGACACATTTCTAGATGCAGTTCCTTTGGAGTTACATTCGATGTAATATCCTGGAAAATTAAAAGTATTATTGTGTACTTCATTTCATTACATCATACTACAAACATACAAATTCATTTAAGGGCTCTTCACGCAGCACATGCATACGGTGGGTTACACTTTTTGGTGTACATTCATACATCTTTTGTGACTCTAATACACATGTTTCCATAACAATATCCGGTAAATCGGAAAAGAGTAGAATACACTCGTTAAAGCCCGAACTGAGTAGAGTGCTTTTTAGTTGTTTTAAAATAGCGATGCCGATGAATAGTGGATATGAACTATCACCCAGCATTAGTTTGTCCCAAAGGTGCATTATTTTATGAAGCGGGAATACATCTAGGACAAATAACATACTTGTATTTTTAAATTTGAAAACTATAAGTTGTGAATGCAATATAAACTTACGCGAAAACATAGTAAGAAACCAAGGAATAGCAAACAGTTCGGGTATAAAATTGATGCTTGACAAATGCTTAGCCAAAATCGGCTCGTGGAATGCGGTGAGCTGTGAAAATTTACTTAAATATTCTTTGATGATAGCTGAATTATCCTTCAGAAAAAACCACTGCAGATATTTTGGTATGAATTTGTATAGACTTAGAAATGCCAACTCTGTATGAGCGTACAATAATAAAAATATGTATATAGGCATTGGCTTGTATATAGGCAAACTCACCCTCGTTATTAAAGTTGAGGCATAAAAATGGTGCAGTCAGTGAGTCTAAGCCTTGCCAATAAACGTATTGTGGATGTGCGGTGACCCAAGCTTTTAGCAAACGTTTTAGCTTACAATGACCTTCTGGCGAAGATAATAATTCGTCGTACTGATGGCAGCGCGGTATATCTACTTCAATCTGCAAAGAAGCGCAAATAATTATGTAAGTAATGGCTATATCACTGAAAACCCCAGCACTCACTTGACGATCTGTGGATGTTGGAGTAAATTTGTCAATTTTCTCATAGCTACCATTTTCAACCACCTCAAGAAGACAAGCCCATATAGGGCCACGTAAAAGTGGAGGAATGTCCGCAGCAGCTTCCTTTCGTATCATATCACCCGTATAGGGATATCCCTGAAATATGATACAATTATGAATCTTGTTTAAATAATAATTAAAATCATATTCATATACCTCAAGTAGCCGTGAAAAGAGACGAACGCGATAAAACTGATATTCGATGTCCTTTTCTCGTATTATCAAAGGCAATTGTTCCATAGTCGCGCCAAAGTTATGTGGGAACTTTGGTGAATGTATGAGCGGAAAATATGCCATTGCCGGCAGATTACAGAGCTTTTCAAGCAAGTTATTCAATTTGAGCAGTACCACTCGATCATCCATAAGATATGATTGGCTACGTTTTGGCCCGACAGTTGCTCCATTCAAGCATACTGCCTGTGGTATGGCCAATATAGGAGCCTCACTGCGAATGAGACCTTCTTTTTTCAACTCGCTCTGTACATCACCGCCCGCCAGTTGCCACCAATAATATATTTGTTCAAGTGGGCAGCGAAATAAAAGTATTACCGGTTTTGGTGGAGTCGTATATGTATAAATGTTTATATCTCTGGCAAAGAAATCATGAGAGATAATCGTAGTTGGCAGTGTTCGTTTTGCAGGTGTTACACTTAGACAACTTTCAACTAAAACTCGCAACTCCAGACCTATTTGCTTATATCGTTCTAGGCAACCGTGTTCGCGAGCAATATCCTCAAATACATTTTTTGATTTACAGAGTGCAAGGATTTTTCGTGTTATAATCGAGATTTTCATATTAGACCAAAAAGATGTTTGTAACAATAGTTCGGCCACAACCATGCCCATTGACCAAATATCACTTTTTATATTGTTTTTGGAACCGAGAAATCTCTCCGGTGATGTATACCTAACATTGCTGTTGAAGAACAAAGATTAGTTTTTGGAAAATGCTAGAAATTTTATATTATTTACCCAATTGGGAAGGGCACATAATCACCACCTTTCGTCATATGATAAAGCCCATAGTTGAAGAGCTTAACATTATCGTGATCATCCAGAAGTATATGTTTTGGTTCCATATTGTGTACAACTAAATTGTTTTTGGCAAGTTCTTCGAGTGCACAACTGATTTGGTAAAAAATGCGTGCTACCAGCGATTCCACTAATACATCGCGTGATTTTTCTTGCAGGGTTACTCCATAGTACTCCGATACAACAATTGTGCGTTCTAAAATTGAATTCTTGTTTAATTGACAGTTGCAGTAAGGGGCGTAGTTTATTAAGTACTACATATAAACACATATATATGAATATTTACCATGTTTGCCACGCACAAAATCCAAGTACTGGCACAAGTGTGGATGTCTTAGCTCTTTCAGTCGTTGAGATCGGCCCAATATCGCAATGGAATTGGGCGTTAGTGGTAATCCATTACTCCCACATACATCGCCAGGATGAGATCGTGCAAAAAAGGTGATTGCGGCCAATCGAGACTCTGGTTTACTTAGTGAAGTCGACATTTTGGTAGGCCAGATTCCAACTCAACACGCATTTCAGTCCTAATTATATATGCTATTAAAGCTAAAACTTTATTTTAGGTTATTATAGAGAGGAAACAAAAATAGGTGAAACTCCTGCAACCCAATTCCAGACATCGCAATCATTGTATACCTTAGTAGGGATAAACAATGATCGCCATCGCCTAGATACCAAAAAACCATCAAAAAACGCTAAAACGCCAAATGAAATGAACTCTCAGGGCCACTTGCATAAAATCCGATAACGCCTAAAGCGGGAAACAGAATCACTCCGCCAATACGTCAGTTGCGTGACGTACGTCAATTTTAGAGCAAATTCTACTTTGACGTATCCGTCGTATCTGGCGTTACGCAAACAAACACCAGTAGTCTACTTTGCTGTCAGTTGTTTCAACGTACTGACGAACGGATTCTGCTGATCGCTTGATCGGTGATTAACTTGACAGCTAACCATACTGTGGCGAATGTTATCAAGAATCGCTCATCTTCCACCACTAGCGTCACTACCACAACTACAGCGTGTTTGCGAATGTGGCACAAAGAGGAGATGACGATAGATAAACGCTTCGAGAACACTGTTGCACGAATAAACCAGAAAGGTGTAGACATTTCTAGGTTGTGAAGCTGCTGTCTGCTAGGGTATATAAACCGCGCAAAGACAACGCAAGTCAGTCAGTTTATCTTGAAGTGTTGTACAGTGAAGTACTGAACAGTGAATTAACCCGCGATATTGTACTACGGTTTTTGGTACTGAATAAAGCGTACTACTTATTAAACAGAATCGGAGTGTTTTATTTAAAGTACAGTGATCGAACTCAAGGAAAATAATCAAGGAATCATCGAATTCGTCGCTCGTATCCAGGATTTGCAACTGAATCGTCCAATTGCTGTATCAAGTTCTCCCAAGGTAAAAACCCCATCTTTTGATGGTTCTGTTCCATTCCAGGTATTTAAGCTACAGTTTGAGAAGACAGCAGCTGTGAACAATTGGGGCGCTGAGGATAAAGTCGGTGCTTTATTTGTGTCATTGAAAGGATCTGCAGCCGAAATCTTACAGACTATTCCGGACGCTGAAAGAAACATCTATGAAGCGTTGATGGGAGCCCTTGAAAGACGTTACGGTAGCGAGCATAGGAGGCAGATATTTCAAATGGAGCTACAGAATCGCTTCCAGAAGGCTAATGAGACATTGCAGGATTTTGCATGGGACATTGAGAGGTTAGCTCATTTGGCGAACGCAGATGCACCCGTGGAATACATCGAGAGGGTAAAGATCCAAAGATTCATAAATGGAATAATGGATGTAGACACGAAGCGAGCCGCATATGCAAACCCCAAAAGGACATTCGCAGAGACGGTATCACACGCTTTATTACAAGAGACAGCCTCGATTTTATGTAAACCAGATAACAAGGTTCGCCATGTGGAAAAGGTGACATCAGACTTGGTCGAAAAAATCAACAAAGTTCTGGAAGCCTTGAATGGAGCACAAAAGAAAAGCGATGGTGTCAGTAAATGTTTCAAGTGCGGAAAATCTGGCTCCAGAGACTTCGGCAATGCTTGTGGACGTAAGGGTAACGCTGGAGGAGATGACCAAGATGAATGCCCTATAGTTTCTGTGTCGCAGGTCGGAGGGAAAGCAAGTACTGTTACTGTTAGAGGTTTCTTGGACGGAAAAGAGCGGTTATTCACTGTGGATACTGGCGCATCTCATTCCATCATTAGAAGTGACTTGGTCCAAAAGAGAGTACGACCATTGCAGGATGCAAAGTTGCGGACAGTAACTGGTGAAAGTAAGCTGGTTCATGGAGAAGTGTGGTGCAAAGTTGCGATTGGGAATGCGACTACATACCACAACTTCTTAGTGGCAGATATTGTGGACGAAGTCATCATTGGCGTCGACTTCTTGGCTGTGAGAGACATTCACATGAACCTGAGAAATAGAGTTATGAGATACAATGGCCAAGAAGTACCTCTGATCTTTGGACACAACATTGGGTATTACACCAAAGGAGTTTCATTAGAGATGAAGCACAAGGACACTCGAAATGCAAAGGTACCTCATCGACCAATGGCTTCGATAGACAAATGCCTACTTGAGAATATTTGGAGAAGTCAACAGGAAGATTCAGATCTGGCATGTGTGATCCGAGGGCTCGAGCGAAACAAACGACCAGCAAGAAAAGAAATGTCAGCGGCGAGTCCAGTTGCCAAGTCATATTGGGCACAATGGAACAGTTTACGAATGGTATCCGGTTGTTTGCATCGAATATGGGGGAGTGAGGATGGTCAATGCGCTCGGAAGCGTATAGTTGTTCCAAGGAAGCGGGTGTCTGATGTTCTCAGGGAGATGCATAACGATCCAAGTGGAGGTCATCTAGGAGTCAAGAAGACCTTGGAGAGGATTAAGCAGACATTTTATTGGGTTGGTTACGGTCAGTCGGTAAAGGAGTGGATTGCCAAATGCGATGAGTGCATCAGAGCAAAGGTGCTGAGGTCCACGAGTCATGGTCTAAGGAGGCAGTGCAACTCAGATGCACCGGTTGAGAGGATTACCTTGGATGAAGCTGGTCCATTCCCCGGAAGTATAAGCAAAAACATGAAAACCAGGTACGACAAAGCAATGGAAACAGAAGGGTTTCTGGAAGGAGATTTAGTATTCCTTAACAGGCCACAACGGAGGAAAAGTGTGTCTCCCAAAGTTCAGTGCAACTGGGAAGGACCATACAGAGTTGTGAAACGGATCAACGACGTTGTTTACCGCATACAGGCTGTTGGAATGCTACGGAACAAAATGAAAGTGGTTCCCCTGGAGAGACTAGCAACGTTCGGATCGGGAAATGTGTCTGATCGGGACGATCAGACTTAGGTGGAGGGCAGTGTGGCGAATGTTATCAAGAATCGCTCATCTTCCACCACTAGCGTCACTACCACAACTACAGCTGTTTAGATACATGGCGTGAGAGCGACAGAGGGAGAGGCAGCTCGCGTGTTTGCGAATGTGGCACAAAGAGGAGATGACGATAGATAAACGCTTCGAGAACACTGTTGCACGAATAAACCAGAAAGGTGTAGACATTTCTAGGTTGTGAAGCTGCTGTCTGCTAGGGTATATAAACCGCGCAAAGACAACGCAAGTCAGTCAGTTTATCTTGAAGTGTTGTACAGTGAAGTACTGAACAGTGAATTAACCCGCGATATTGTACTACGGTTTTTAGTACTGAATAAAGCGTACTACTTATTAAACAGAATCGGAGTGTTTTATTTAAAGTACAGTGATCAAACTCAAGGAAAAGTACTAAAGAGTACTAAATGAGTTTCGATCGCCGATCAAGCTTTCCAAAGGAGCTATATTGGGACAATGTCAGGAGGTGGAGGTGATTATAAACTGTGAACAGCTCCAGGGAAATGTCTCTACCAGCAACATTAATCTATCAGATAATATCACGGCGTGGACGCAAGAGCTCGAAGAAGACCACCAGAATAAGGCAAACCAACTTCTACTAAAGTACTCTACCATATTTGACAAGGATGGCTCCAAACCAGGACGGACCAATGTAGTGAAGCATCACATTGATACCGGTGACGCGAGACCAATCCGCCAAGCTCCTCGAAGTGTTCCATTGGCCAAACGCCAAGTGGTAGGAGAAATTATACAAGAAATGAGTGACAGCGGCGTGATCTAACCATCAGCTAGTCCATGGAGCTCACCGGTAGTGCTAGTGAAGAAAAAGGATGAAAAAATGCGGTTCTGTGTGGATTACCGGAAGCTGAACGACGTAACGAAAAAGGACAGCTATCCACTACCAAGAATTGACGATACTCTGGATTCACTATCTGGTACGAAATGGTTCTCTACACTGGACTTAAAAAGCGGCTATTGGCAAGTGGAGGTTAAAGATGAGGATAAGGAAAAGACAGCCTTCAGCATTGGAGAGGGGCTGTGGCAATTTACGGTAATGCCCTTTGGACTATGTAACGCTCCAGCTACTTTTGAGAGACTCATGGATCAAGTATTGAAAGGACTGCATTGGAAAACATGTTTGGTGTACCTGGATGACATCATTGTGCTGGGAAAATGCTTTGAGGAACACCTTAAGAACTTGGAGGAAGTTTTCCAAAGGATAGCTGGCGCCGGTCTGACATTAAGTCCCAAAAAGTGTGCATTGTTCAAGAAGGAAGTAAGTTACTTAGGTCACAAGGTTACTACGGAGGGAATTTGCACTGCTAAAGAGAAGATCGAAGCAGTAAAGGATTGGCCAAGACCGAAAAATTTACATGAGCTACGAAGTTTCCTCGGACTGTGCACGTATTATCGTCGATTTGTACCGAATTTCGCCAGCGTAGCCAGTAGCCTTCATGAGTTGACCAGGAAGAATATGTCATTTGACTGGAAGAAGGAACATGAAGTGGCTTTCCAAACCTTGAAGGAACGGCTGTGCACTGCCCCAATGTTAGCGTATCCAATCCCAGGCTCAACATTTATTTTGGATACAGACGCGAGCGGTTACGCGATTGGAGGGGTTTTGTCACAGATTGTCGATGGGCAGGAGAAGGTAGTGGCGTACTATAGCCGCACAATTGGGAAACCCGAAAGGAACTATTGTGTAACACGGAGAGAACTACTGGCATTGGTGGAGTGCATCAAGCATTTCCACAAGTATCTCTATGGACAGCGATTTCACGTCAGGACAGACCATGCAGCCTTGAAATGGCTCTTGCAGTTCCGTAATCCAGAAGGTCAATTGGCACGGTGGATAGAGCGACTACAAAGTTATGACTTTTCCATAGAGCATCGCAAAGGCAGCAACCACGGCAATGCTGATGCAATGTCCCGGCGACCATGTAACCTAGAATGCAAGCATTGTTCGAAAGCAGAGGCCACGGAAGATGTTATAGATGTGCGGCTAATGACTATAACATCTACGGACGAATGGAACATGGATCAACTAAGGAAGCATCAACTAGAGGACCCAGATCTGGTACGTGTGATGCAAGGAATCGAGCAAAACGAACGACCAACAAGAGAGGAGATGTCAGCAGAGAGTCCTGTTGCCAAGTCATATTGGGCACAGTGGAACAGTCTGAAATTGGTATCCGGTTGCTTACATAGAGTATGGGAAAGCGAAGATGGTCAATGCGCTCGGAAGCTGGTAGTTGTCCCAAGGAAGAAAATCTCTGATGTTTTGAATGAGCTACATAATGGCCCAAGTGGAGGCCATCTCGGAGTCACGAAAACGTTGGAGAAAGTCAAGCAGAGATTCTATTGGGTTGGTTGCCGGCAGTCGATCGCGGAGTGGATTGCCAACTGTGAGGTGTGCATCAAAGCAAAGGGTCCGAAGTCGAGAAGTCATGGACAGATGAAGCAGTACAACACAGGTGCACCGTTTGAGAGGATTGCCATGGATGTAGCTGGCCCATTTCCTACTAGCAAACTCGGGAACAAGTACGTATTAGTTGTTATGGACTATTTCAGCAAATGGCCAGAAGTTTACCCGATTCCAAATCAAGAGGCAGAAACCATTGCAGAGGTGTTCACTAACAATTGGATAGCGAGGTTTGGTGTACCGATGGAGTTACATTCTGACCAAAGCAGGAATTTCGAATCAGTCGTATTCCAAGAAATGTGCAAGATATTGGGTATTCGGAAAACTCGAACAACTGCATTGCATCCTCAGTCAGATGGCATGGTGGAACGTTTCAATCGAACCTTGGAAGAGCACATGAGGAAAGTAGTGGATAAGTTCCAGAAAGATTGGGATACTCACATCTCCTTGTTCCTGGTGGCATATCGCTCGGCAATACATGAAACAACGGGTCAGACTCCGGCAAAAGTAATTTTTGGGAATGATCTGCGGTTGCCAGCTGACTTGAAGTTTGGGATAAATGCTGATGAAGGAATAAATGCCAGGAAATCCACTAGCATCTTGGAAGAAGAAATGAGAGAAATACACGATCTTGTAAGACAACGGACGAAGATCATGAGTGATAAGATGAAAGCCAGATACGACAAAGCCATCAACTCGGAAGGTTTTAAAGAAGGGGATTTAGTGCTGTTATACAACCCACAACGAAAGAAAGGTTTGTCCCCAAAACTGCAATGTAACTGGGAAGGCCCATATAAAGTAATAAAGCGGATAAATGATGTTGTCTACCGCATACAAACTGTTGGAAGACCACGAAACAAAATGAAGGTGGTTCATCTGGAGAGGCTAGCAACGTTTGGATCGGGAAATGTGTCTGATCGGGACGATCAGACTTAGGTGGAGGGCAGTGTGGCGAATGTTCTCAAGAATCGCTCATCTCCCAACTCTAGCGTAATTCCACCACTAGCGTCACTACGACAACTACAGCTGTTTAAGTACATGACGTGAGAGCGAGAGAGTGCGAATGTGACACAAACAGGAGATGACGATAGATAAATGTTTCGAGAACACTGTTGCACGAATAACCCAAAAATGTGTAGACATTTCTAGGTTATGAAGCTGCTGTCTGCTAGGGTATATAAACCGCACAAAGACAATGCACTTCAATCAGTTTATTTTCAAGTGTTGTACAGTGGGCGGCCGCCGTGGTGTAGCGCTTAAGTGTTCGGCCTTCTACACCAAGTCGTGGCGGTTCAACAAAAGTAACATCAAAAACAAGTAAGGAAAGCTGTCTTCGGCTGTGCCTTTCCTTTCATGAATTATCGGAGCTATCGATTATATGGGGACGATGTGTTATATTGGTCCAATCTCATTGATTTTTAACATCGACATTCCACATTCTAAAATAGCAACATTTACGAAATTTCACGTTCCTACCGATATAATTACAGGAGTTATCTACCAAAATCCGTTTATCGGAACAATCGATTGTATGGGGGCTATGTGAAATATTTATCCCATTTCAATGATTTTTAACATCGATATTTTACATATAAAAATAGCGATGCTTCCAAAATTTCACGTTCCTATGTGTTTAATTACAGGACTTATAGCCCAAAATCCGCTTATCGGAATAATCGACTGTATGGTAGCTATGTGAAATATTTATGACATCGATATTTCGTATATAAAAATAGCGATACTTCCAAAATTTCACGTTCCTGCCTATATAATTACAGGAGTTATCTACCAAAATCCGTTTATCGGAACAATCGATTGTATGGGGGCTATGTGAAATATTTATCCAATCTCGATGATTTTCAACATCGATATTTCACATATAAAAATAGCAATACTACCAAAATTTCACGTGCCTACGTGTTTAATTACAGGAGTTATAGCCCAAAATCCGTTTATCGGAATAATCGATTGTATGGGAGCTATGTGAAATATTTATCCCATCTCTATGAGTTTCAACATCGACATTTCACATATAAAAATAGCAATACTTACAAAATTTCACGTTCCTACGTGATTAGGTTAGGTTAGGTTGAAGTGGCTGCCGCAAAGGCACACCTAGGCCAGTTTTAAAAGGCCCGTTGTGATACCATCAACACTAGGAAAGTCAGTCCCGGGACCCAGCCATATGGAAAATCCCAGTGCTATTGGGACTCTCCACATAGCCGAATCCCGGGGCTGACACTCCTAAAACCGACACCGTTACACCTCCTCGAACCATTTAGATGACTTGATGAAAGCCATCAAGTCCTTTATGTCCAGCTCCGCTACCTGGCGTAGGCTATCCGGGAAGGAAACTCCGAAAAAGCGCCTTCTCGCGCCGCTTAAAGCCGGGCAGTTGCAGATGAGATGCTCCACCGTTTCCTCCTCCTCATCATCTTTGCAACTCCTACAGCATCGTCGGTAGGGTACACCCAGCCTTGCTGCGTGCCTTCCAATAAGGCAGTGCTCGGTTAAAACCCCTATTAATATAGATATATCCCTTCTTCTTAGGGTGTAAATATATTTAGATCTTTTAATATCCCATTTTGGCCAGGATTGTTTGGATACTCGGCACCCTGGCGATAAAAGCCATCTTTCATTGGCTTGTCGGAGTGTATGCTCCTTCAGCATTAGCTTGCATGTGGCAAAGGGCATACCTAAGCGTTCTTTATCCTGAAGAACCTGCTTGGTCGTGCCCTGCCTAGCAAGTTCGTCTGCCCTACAGTTTCCCTCAATGTCCCTGTGTCCCGGGACTCATGTGAGGCTCACGCGGTTCTGTTGGGCCATCTCCTGAAGAGATCGACGACAGCTGAGCGTCAGTTCAGAGTTGAACAAGTAAGAGCCAAGGGATTTGACTGCCGCTTGGCTATCACTGAAAGTAACGATATTCTGTCCGATAGCGTGTTGCCCTATCCAAGCCGCGGCGTCCATGATTGCTGAGACCTCAGCCTGGAAGACGCTGCAATGATCAGGCAGTCTGAAGGAAAGCTCAAGGTCCAGATCCTTGGAATAAATCCCTCCTCCAACTCTGCCGTCCAACTTCGAACCGTCGGAGTATATGGAAATGCCGCCATTAGTAGCAGGACACCGATCCGTCCTCTCCCAATCTTCCCTGCTGGGAATGTTTATTCTGAACCAGCTATCTCCGACTGTTGTGGTTGCACAACGGTCCGTGCTCGGAGGAAGAAAGCTGTAAGAATCCAGAATACCGGAGTGTCCAGTAGTGCCTGCGCCCCAGCCGGAAGTTTCCCTTAGACGCAGAGCCGATGCTGCCGCTGCCCGGTACCCTTCCAGATCGAGTGGCAAAATGCCAAGAATGGCCTGTTCAGGCGCACGCCATTTAGTTCTGGTAGGCTTAGCGTTGGTATTTTGTACCGGTTAGTATAAAGGACAAGCTCCACTTTTCCCGGGTTTATATTAAGTCCGCAGCGAGATGACCACGAGGAAACTGCTCGCAGTGCTACTTGCATCAAGTCACACAGGGTTTGTGGGAATTTGCCCCTGTATGCAATAGTTAAATCGTCTGCATATGCAACTATCCTCCCGCCCCCCCAGCTTGTGTCTCGTAGCAACGAGTTTACAGTGAGGTTCCATAAAAGCGGAGAGAGAATACCACCCTGAGGCGTCCCTCTTGTGACATAGCGTGAGAAATCAACTGTGCCCAGTGTAGAAACTATTTTCCTTCCCTTTAGTAGCTTATCAATTAGTCCAATAAGAGCCCTGCTTATGCCCAGATTAGTTAGAGCGGTGTTAATAGCCTCCGGGCTTATATTGTTGAAGGCCCCTTCAATGTCTAGGAAGGCCACGAGACAGTAATCTTTTTCATACAACGATTTTTCAATAACAGAGACAAGGCTGTGAAGCGCAGTTTCCGTTGATTTACCTTTGGTGTATGCATGTTGATAGCTAGAGATAAGGTTGCTATCAATAGTAGAGGAGAGATAATCGCTAATTATCCTCTCGAAGGTTTTGAGTGCAAAGGACGAGAGACTGATCGGTCTGTAGTCCTTAGGCTCATAGTGTGAGGCCTTCCCAGCCTTAGGAATAAAGACTACCTTGGCGCTTCTCCAGGAGTGCGGAATGTAGTTGAGAGCCAGGCAGGCTGAAAAGAGAAATACCAGCCATTTAGCCGATGTTTCCAACGTGTTTATGAGTTGTGCGGGAAAATCCCGTCTGGCCCAGCAGCCTTGAACGGCTCAAAGCTTTTGATCGCCCACCTTACCCTTTCCTCCGTGATGGGTATATTCACTGCCATATTTGTTGCAGATGCTAAAGGTGCTTCATGCAAGTTCCCCGGAAAGTGTGTATTCAATAGCAGCTCCAGGGTTTCCCCTTCCGTGCTAGTCCACGATCCGTCAGGCTTCCGCAAATAGCTAATGGCTGTTTGAGTTTTTGAGAGCACTCGTCTAAGTCTCGCCGTATCATCGACCTTTTCGACCCCGGTGCAGAAATCTCTCCACGAAGTTCTCTTCGCCTGCCTTAGGGCCCTTTTATAGGCCCTCAGTTTAACTTTATATTCGAGCCATTCAGGCTCCGTACCGAGGCTCTTGGCCCTATTAAATTGCTTCCTGCAGGGCTTGCGGAGCGAATCCAGGTCGTAGGACCACCAGTGTGGTCTATGTTTACCGCGTGGTTTCGGCACTGGACAAGCCTGCTCTAGGGCATTTGAGAGCGCCGTTGTAAAGGTCGCAACCAGATCATCCAGTTCTCCTACTGATGATGGAGCTTGTGGGGGTAACACTGGTAGGTCCCTAACTAATATTTGATTATGTAGCTGCCAATTAGTGTTGCGTGGATTGCGTTTCATAACTGGCTGCTCAACAGAAAAATCTAAGGCAATTTCTATGTACCGGTGGTCGGAAAATGAATGCTCCTCAAGAACACGCCATTTCCTAACCCACTCATAAGCGCCTTCGCTACAAATAGTGAGGTCTATGACCTCCCTACGGGCTTTAGTGATAAAAGTAGGCTCGTTACCCACGTTACAAACCACCAGGTTAGTTGTTAGTAGGTAGTCAAACAGAGACTCGCCCCTAGCGTTAATATCGGAGCTTCCCCACTGGACGTGATGAGCATTAGCGTCAGATCCAATAATAAGATGACCCGTGCAGAAATTTTCCAC